>WOVY01007464.1:0-28983 GCA_013436015.1 Rhipicephalus annulatus
TTGGCGCCGATGCGTTACCTTGACAGCAATCGTCTGCCTCTTTTACGCCGCGTTCACACTGAGCACTCCGGCCCGCCGAAAGTGCTCCGAATCCGGTTCGCCGGCGGCGAGTTCCGCCGAAAGGGCCCTCTTCGCGCCGATCGCTCTCGGACCGATTTTTGCGGCGTCTGCCGCCGAATCGGTCACCGCGGACAAATAAGAGCGCTAGTCAAGAAATTTTGAAAAATGGCCGCCAAGCCCTACTCACTTGTTATGCCGCAGTGCATGTAGCTAAATGTTGAAACCAACGGGAGTTTAACCTACTCTATGCCTACTTCGCCTCCGTGTTTCGTGAAAGAGGTGACCGAGCTTGCTGTTGGCGTGACCGAGCTTGTTGCGGTCTTGCAGAGCAAAACAAACCCACCAACGCCGCTGGCGTCGGTGGTTTTTCTGCTCTTCGTGCATTACAAGACAGCCACTTGCCAACAAAGTAAGCAGTACTATCTTTTCTTGCTTCTTGCGTACGAGAATCGTCGAAGTATACACCACCGGATAGCGTAGCGTTTGCAAGCCGTGACAACAACTGGGTGACAGCCCATCCAACCCGCGTTCGCCCCGTAGTAGATGGCATATTCGGCGGCGAACGACGCTGTGCGAACGACGCTGTGCGAACGACGCTGCCAGTGCAAAACAGTGCGAACGACGCTGCGTTTCGGCGGCAGGGGAATTCCGGTCGCTGTAGAAAGCGGATGTTTCAGTGTGAACTAGGCATTAGGGGCGAAGCTCCTTATAGCGGCACCCGTTCGTCTCCCGTAGTATGTAACAAGTAAACATTTTGACCTCCAAGGTGGTGCCGGTGAGAGACTTCTTCTGTGCGTTGTTGAACAATAAAAATAGTGCTCAATGTACATGTCAATAGCTGCTAATGGGGAATGAGAGACAGGAGCATTCGGCTTTTAGTTAACGCGCAGGCTGCGATCACCATTAGCAGCCATTGGCATGTACATTGAGCACTATCTGACAAGAAAGGGTTGCTACGTTATACTCGCTGGGTGTAACCTCCTTAGCTTTAGAAATACAATGAACATACTAGTTCATTGTATTTCTGAACTAGTTCATTGTATACCATGAACTCGAGGTGGTTAAAGGTGGGAAGTGGACCCGAAGCGCAAGCAGTTAGAAAGTGTGCGTGTGCCACCTCTCGTTTAGTCCTTGGAATGTCCGCTGGATGGCGATGCTTCTGTATGGGGAATATATGATGAAAAGATGCGAGATGGTGGTACTTGGAGTTTTGAATAGATGGACGAACGGGCACATAGACAAATGCATGGATGGACGCATGAACGGACGCAGTGGCGGCTGCATGGACGAACGCAGGGACGGACGCACGAACAGACGCACGCACGGACGGGCTGGTGGACGCATGGACGGTCACACTGACGGACGCATGGACGGATGAAAGCAAGAACGAACGGATGGACGAATTCTTCGCCCCGCTCTGCATCATTCACTTCGTGGATATGCTGCCATTTTTTTCGAGACGAAGGAACGCCGGACGCGTTAAAACGCACATGCGTCAAAGCAATGCAGAGCAGCGTGCCCCTGCGAGTTTATGGCAGGACCAGCGCCTGGCGTGGCAACGCCGGTGTTACGCGACGAAACGAACGCCGGCGCACACGCGCGCCGGGTCGCGTCGAAGTGTATTGGCGCTTTGACTGTGGCATGTTGTCATGTTCTCCAACGACACGCATCTTATGATTACTATGTTTGCATTAGTCACATACCTTCGTCACCCATTCGCGTGACATAATACCAAGTTTGGCATATGCGAAGCTAGCGAAACGGCCGCTAGCGCACCATGAACGTGGCATGTAGTCATATCGTTACATGACACGCATCTAATGATTATCATGTTTTCACCAGTCCATGAAATGTATATCATGACATTCCAGTCATACATGTCATTATTTTCATGTTATGACTAGTCAAATATGCTTGTCATACAGTCTTGTTATGCCATACCAAGTTTGTATTAATACCATTGTCCAAACGGCCAGATCTAATAGTCGTGGGCGGTTAGATAGATAGATAGATAGATAGATAGATAGATAGATAGATAGATAGATAGATAGATAGATAGATAGATAGATAGATAGATAGATAGATAGATAGATAGATAGATAGATAGATAGATAGATAGATAGATAGATAGATAGATAGATAGATAGATAGATAGATAGATAGATAGATAGATAGATAGATAGATAGATAGATAGATAGATAGATAGATAGATAGATAGATAGATAGATAGATAGATAGATAGATGTTTGAGAAACGAAAGAAATGTTTGAGTTGGTGGAGTCTTTTCACAATCTACACGCATCGCTTGCAAAAACTCTCAATTCAGTGACAAACAGTTAGGGGACGTGAAAATGCTGTGTGCTTAGAGTTGGGTGCACGTTAAACAGTCACAGGTGGTCGAAATTTCCGAGGACCTCCCCTACGGCGTCTCTCACAATCATATGGTGGATTTGGGACGTTGAACCCCACATATAAGTCAATATCCAGTCATGATTTCATTACTTCAAGCTCTGCTATAATAAGTAGTTTCCAAGCGATAAATGCCACGCATGAGATGCAACGAGCGACACTCCCCATTAGCTATTTAAAAGAGTGTAACAGGTACTGGACTAAATTGCAGTAATGCCCAGCCTCTGGCGCAACGGAGGAACAAAGAGGGTAGTGACCGAGTGCCTTATGCAGCCTCATATCGCACATTCTTTTTTTACAATCAATAGGAGTCCGTCCAACAAAATCTTTTCGTTGTCATCAGCTATATGGACACCTGGAACGCGAAAATCACATACCTAGCGAAAACTTTGCTTCCTGTCACTATGCGTGATCGTGATTTAGTTTGCGGCACCACTATCTTCGCTATGTACCAATGAGACCGCACTGAGCGTCCAGGCGATAGTGCCACTCTCGCCATTTTGAAAGATAGTCCCTCCTTTCATGTAGACATTAAAACTTATCTTCAAGGTACATCGGCTTGCCTAACACTCAGTCACACATAGGCAATTCTTGGTGTCGTTAGCTTTCACCTCCTGTCACCATCATAGAAAGTTTAATATGATACTATTAACCACAATTCTTTTTCTTTACCTGATTTGCTTGGGTCTGAATTGGGGAACCTAATTCTCGTAGCTTGTTGAGGAACACACATTCGCCCAAAATAAAGCCCTTTTGAGCTAAGAGAAAATCGTTTTATAAACTTCAATCCATGTTTGGTTTCTTGGGTTCTTAGGCCAGCCACTGACCCTAATCTCTTCTTCCACTGTGAGAATTCTTCATTTAAATTTAACAAGTAGTCCAGCTCTCGTTTCTCCTATAACAATTCAACCAGACATTTTAACTTGTGAATTTTCAGCCCTGGCATTTAGGCCACCCAGACATTATGTGCGGTGAGGCATAGCCTTTCCACAGCTGTACAAGCCAGCTGGATTGCCGACAGTTTGTTGTGAACATCCGTGTTTGTCAGCGGACCAAGTCATCACCCTTCGAGAATGTTCGGCCCCGTATTGTCCTTTCGGTGTATAACCATGACCTGTGTGCATTTCCCTAGGATTTGTGTCATATCCACGTGTTCGTGGTCACAGAGGTTACAGCTCGCTTGTGGGTAACACCGGGAAAGGCTCTGTTTAGGTGTAATGAATTCTGAAATGTCTTGTTTGCAATCTTTGCCAATCTGTTTATTGAGATCTGTCTAGGACCTCTCCCTGAATGGGGAGCGAGGCAGTACAGGTTTTGTTTTATTCCACTGTCTCTGGACACACACCTCCTCGTGGTGCCCCCTGGGTAGCCGGTACCTCGGTGCTGGTGAGCTAAGTTGTGTCCAACCTGGCCCAAGATGGCCGCGCGGATGTAACATGTTGCCCTTTTTCTGAGCCCTAAGGAGCCTTAGGCTATTAGCCTATAAGGTCTCTCCATCCGCGGGAGCAACACGGATTTCTCCCTGAATAAGCGTTGAGCGGCCAGTGTGAAGCCTTGTGCTTCACCCTTTTTTTATAATTTATACTCGTTAAATTAGATAGAACTGAGATATCTTTGTAGATCTGGTACGTAGGTTTAGTGAAAAATACATTTCAAATTATGTCATCGTTTCTAATACAAAATACTCTTAGTATTACTCACACACTCAGTGGCCATCCAACAAAAATAAACTGTTCCATCACTTGGCTAAAACCTTCTTCTCATGAAGAACGCTGGGCAAGCCAAAACATTGCTATTTGTGGCATACGTAATTGCACAAAAAAACTTTCTACCCAACTTATACATACTCGAAATGCCCACAATAGATTCTTATATGTTCTGACGCGTCATAACCCTTATCGCCCTAATGATAGCACTATGATCCCAAAAGACATCAGAGGAGCCGCAATCTTAAGGGACACTACCACAATTGCTTGTAACGATGCGTTTTAGAAGAATATTTTTGGCTTCATTTAATATTCACTAATCCCTGCTATTGTTTTATTATGCATCCTATAACAGTTTATTCACGTGGCCGAACTTCTTCATCACAATGGCAGGAATCTTATAGAAAGCACTAGCGTGTGGTGTTTCATGATATATACTGACCATAAACTTTTATAAATCTTTAAACACGTCTTTACTGCATTCAGAATGAAAGCTAGGAAAGGCGTTTCCGTTACATAGGTTTTCATGAATCATGCCATTTCGCTGACTAGCACCTTTTGTAAACTTTTTGAACGTGCAAACTTTACCAACGTCGTTAACTAATAGTTATTCTTCATCTTTCACCAGAGGTGAGCAACGTGCTCCTGTGATACGCAACTGATAAATTTTAAGCGTGGACTGTAAAGTATATTATTACATCGTCTCATCTGGTGAATGTGTTTTTATAGATTTTAGGGAATCATTCCAAAAGGCTTGCCATGAACATCTTTTTTAAACTAAGTCTTTCAAGCTTGAACAGTACCTTGGACGGGATATTCTGGACTGAATATTTTCTTCATAATCCCCATGAGCTTGCTACTGTTAATATTTCCAGTTAGATCCCTATAACAGGTGTTTGCTCCAGTGTGTATCGGAGATGGTCACTAAAAGCCCCCTGTTTCCGAGTCTATAATAATTATCTACCTTTTGCATTGGCTTCTCACGTTCACCTGTTTGCAAGCAATTCCATTTTTATTCCGCAATAAGTAGTATTAATATTTCTAATGTGTTTCAATCTGACTTCAACTAAATGAATGACTTCTGCAGTGTCTGGCGAATGGAACTAAATAATATTAATTGTGAAGATTTGACTGTTCACCAAAATTTTATCACTCTTCATCCTCTTACATCCTGTGCACTCGTAGAAACTCATGGTCATGTTACTTCACATCTAACCTGGCGTCTTCCCATTGAGGAAGTAACCAGCAAAAATGCAGCACGCTTTGGTACTCAAGCATTTTAATGCTTCGTGATTTTAAAAATTACTTCTTTACCAGTCAATAGTGCCGCCCAAATTAGACTGCACTGCAGGTTCGTTGATTTCACATATGGAAAGCTTTATCTAAAGCTCGTTCAGAATAATTAAGTTTGATTATTTTATTATAAACATAAACACAGTTTACGAAAACTTCAATTAAACTCCACTTGTGCCTTCCATCACAAGCATCTTGAAAGAAACTAGCATGTTTGGCTGTTTCACAACCTAAATCATGAGCTGTTTTTTCACAAAGCCTCCACTTCACATCCGAAGTAATCATCGCAACAAAACGATTATTGATGCGAAGTGGAAATTAAAATAGTGAACACTAACGGTCTTGGTCAGTCCTTTTTCTCATAACATCCCGGCAATTAAACCTCATCCCCGGTCAGAGTAATCACCACCAATAATATTGAACTTTTTCCGCAAAGCTGTAGCTATCATAATTTACCATAAACTTTAACACTTTCTTTTTACTGCCTTTCTGTCGAGTAATTTCAGACAATAGAACTGGCCTTGCATACTCAGGAATAAATATCACGTTATCCTATTTCCTCATATTAGTACTTAAAGTTTTATGCGCGAAGCATCGCCTGGCTACATTGTATGTGCTGCTTTACTAGTTCGTTATTTTATTTCACCACCGTATTGCTTTCTTGTACAACCCCGTCACTGCGTTACAATCCCGTAACTGCTCAACTTATCGTTCACTACTTCCCTTTTTATTGTCCTTGAAGCTTGAGATAACAATAAATAAAAGCATAAATAAAAATTAATAAACCCACTTGCATAAATTGTCCTCTCATA
Organism: Rhipicephalus annulatus; assembly: GCA_013436015.1. Classification (NCBI taxonomy): domain Eukaryota; kingdom Metazoa; phylum Arthropoda; class Arachnida; order Ixodida; family Ixodidae; genus Rhipicephalus; species Rhipicephalus annulatus. The sequence goes on from WOVY01007464.1 coordinate 6,282, forward strand.
TCAGATACACTACATCCGCGTTAGAAATACTCGCCCGTACGTAGGCTTTTCGAGCTCCCACTCCACGAGCAGCGCAGCATTTATTCAACGAGCCGAGCTGGAATCACTATCAAGTGGACGTCGATTTGCTTGGGCTACCTTATTCGAAAAACTGCACCACCATCAGACGGTGAATCATGACGGACCTTCGTTCTTCTTCCCTTTTTGTCCTAATTCTGTCCGCGCAGTATAGTTGCCACACATCTGTTTATGCAAAATACTTCATACCACACGCAATAAATAGATAAACTAACCTAGCGTCAGGCATAACAATCTAAAGCAATTTAGCACCTTCTGAAGCTTTGTTACGCGAAAACAGTAGTATTTAACTTGATGCGCAATTCACTGCTTTTGTGACAGATTAACACATTTCGCATCAGAGTGATTTTAATGTAATGTTGCATGTACCCAATGCTCCCACTGCTATTATGTATGTATTTATTCTTTAATCTGAGTGAATTCCCAAGCTTTATATTAGTGTTATAATTGATGCGGCTATATATATATATATATATATATATATATATATATATATATATATATATATATATATATATATACATAGTCTCACAGTAGTATTTTGTGAGTTGCTATTGACTGGTCTTATCGCTGGTGGTTTTCATCCACTTGTTTTTTTTAATGTGCGCCCTCACCCCCAGCATGTTATACTCTCGTAAAAGGGCAGCTATGGTATCGCAAATAATAAATAAATAAAATGTGCTGCTGGTATAGACAAGCATACAAAATCGAATTGATGTACATTTAACCGAGAAGTTTGTCAATTGAGATGAAATGTTTAAAGTTTTTTTGTGCTTTAGCGCAAATCTTTATTTTGAGCCAAATTAAAGATGAATGAAGAGCCTTAACTACAACGAAAAAAAGTACACGCTGCACTGCGTGAAACAGCCTGGAAGTTTTTTACAGTGTTAAAATTTTTGCCTCCTCTCGAACACAAAGTACTCGTCTCGGGCACACCAGCACGCGTGCATTTTGTCACACATAACTTCGATAGCGGGAAGGAACGCCTTCAGATACATAGAAAAAGAGGCGGAACTGTCTGCATTGTTTCAGCAAAGTATTTAGTGGAACGTCTGTACTCACTTGATGGAGACGTTGCCGCGACGCGCATTCCTTGACGAAATTTGGTGGCTTTTATACAGTGCAGAAGTGGTGAGGTCATTCGTGATAAAAACAAGCATTGTGACATGCGACAGAGACCCAATAAAAGGCGTCTTGCGAGACCACTCTGTCTCTCTGGAAGCTGCAATCTGGAGCAATATAGGTTCTCTTGGTGGAATTGAGGCGCGAGCAGAAAGACTTTACGGCTATCACTAAGTTGATGTCAGCGGAGATAAACCCGATGCCGCCATGCCACGAATAAGCCATCTACTCAAAGTATGCTAAGGACCACTTACTTTAGAGCACTGTTTGCCTTTAGAGCTAGTCCACAGGGTGGCATTGCTCCAACATGTTCGGGCCAGCTAGTAGTATCTTTACGACGAACGCCTTGATAAGAATGCAGAAATGGAAGACAGATTGCCGGTTCGCAGTTCAGTGTTGGAAGAGTGCGTACACATAAAACGGAAAAGCATTTGCCTTTTTGGAAATATATAAGTGTGTCTGCATCCCAGCACAGCTGTACCACTGGGTAAAATTTAGGCATCAAGTTTCATCATACGTCATTAGTTTCCTTTGCACCGGTTCACCAATCTGACGTCTGGCATCAATATAGGCGCAAATTCACATCCACTACTAAGAAACGATGTGAACCTCAGCAAGCTGGCTAAGGCTGGCAAATCGATTTTCGCATCAGTTTTGCGCTGATGAGTAGCCTTACAATTGAATAACTTTTAGCGTGATAGCGCTAAAGAGCTCATTGCGTAGAAATTCTGGTGTTTGCATCGTTGATTGTGAGCGGAAAATTATCATTTTCTGTTGGACCGAAAGTTTGTGAAAGATGCAAATAAAATGAATAAAAAATGTTGGGTTTGAGTGGAGATACAACTGGCGTCGTTTGCCTGGCAAGCAGATGTTCTACCGCACAACCACGCGTCTTTCTTTTGTAATGTGTACTAATGAATACAGTGAATATCTGATCCCTAGTGCGTACTTCAAACGCTTAGAGCATGAAATCATTTTGAACTTGCTATGCGCCCACTTCGTAGCCTTAAGGGCATATAGGCACAGTAACGTGTGGGCCTTTTGTAAAGAGTGACAGGCTTTAAACCATGAAGTCAATGTGATAATCATGTTCTCACTCCCGATGGCAAGGTACGCTTGTACTGTGCAGTACGACGGTCATATTTTTTGTTGTATTTGGCCGCATTTACACAGGACACGAGCATTTGTAAAGTATGAAAGTTACATTCCTTGCCTTTCCAAGCAGAGGACGTTGTTCGTACAGCCATGCGTCTAGTTGTAAATGCAGTGAAAAACTTCCCCTTCTGTAAATGCAATAGATCGTCACGGAATGGGATGCGAAATTGGGCTAATGGCGCTTACCCACGCCCTGTTAGAATACTGAACACCACTGCTTGATTATACATCTCAAAAGTATCATGCAGCGCAGGGGAAGTTTCAGTGCCTGTTAGCCAAAAAAAAAGGCTAAAGCCCCTCCAAACGTCGTCACCCACGTCGCTTCGTCTGTTCGTTGTGCGTCGGCTTGCGTTCTTCACCGATACTTGCTCCCTGCACTTAATAAAACACCAAAAAAGCTCTCTAAGAACGCCACCCCACCATTTATTTGAGGTTCAGACAGCCACTTGTACAGGGTGCGTTCGTTAGCATACAGGAGCATTTGTGAAGTGCATAACGTCACAGGGGTCGCTGCAATGCATCATGCAAAAAGCATGCCTAAACCCTCGTAGCTTGTCGATAATCAAAGTATTACGCCGGAAACTATATGATGCGCTGCGCCTGTGTATTCTCGTAGCTTTGGCACTGCTGCAAGGTAAATGACTGCAGTTATTATAACAAACAAAAAGTTTTTCGAGAGAGTAAAACTTTATTCGAGGGAAAAGGAAAGAGGAATTGAAGAGCTTCTATGGTTGGGGCCCTATGTCCAGGGCTCCAATGACCTTAGTCACCCGCTGGACTTGACCCAGGAGGGCGAACTGGGTCCGAGCTAGCGAAGTGTACCTCCCACTGCTCCCTACTGGGTCTTAGAGGTTTGGCGAGAAAATTGGCTAAATCGTTTGGTTTACGATCGCACCCCTACGATATGTGGTAGAGAGTCAACCTACCACCACACCACGAGCACACGGCAGGGTAGAGTGTTCAATGAATCGCGTGTAACTTCAGTATATGAGGAAAACATTGGCAGATCCTACGTACAGTGGGAATCAATGATATGCGAAGCACAAGTGAGGAAGGTTGACATATATGTCACTTTAAAACTAGCACAAAGTTAGAAGGTGGAGTTAATTACGCCGTACATGACTTCTATGTCATGATTATCATGTTTGAAGGTGTCCTTTACCTTCGTCATCTATTCACGTCACCTGATACCACATTTACCACATTTGGTATATGGGGAGCCAACGAAATTGCCGCGAGCGTGCTATGAGCGTATCATGTAGTCTGGTTTTACATGACACGCACGCCATGATTATCATGTTTGGTCGTGTCATTTACCTTCGTCGTCTATTCACGTTACGCAATTGTAAATTTAGCATATGCGAAGCTAGCAAAACGGTGGCAAGCACTTCATGAGCGTGGTATGATATTATGTTCTTACATGGCACGTATTTCAAGATTATCGTGTTTGCACCAGTCACAAACCTTCGTCATCTATTGATGCCACGTAACACCGAATTGGGTATATGTGAATCTAGAGAAACAACCGCAACTGCACTATGAGCGTAGCATGTAGTCATCTTCTTACATGACATGCATGTTATGATTATCAGGTTTGCACCAGTCACATACCTTCGTCGTCCAGTCACGTCGCGTAATACCAAATTTGGTATTCGTGAATCTATCAATACGACCGCGAACGCATCAGGTTGGAGGGACCTATGTACTCCGACGTATCGTCGACGAGCGCGCACGCTGGGTGCAGCGTAGCTACGCTAGCAGAACGCGAGCAGTCTATAGTCTAACGCAAGGCGCAACCGGCGTGGCCCGGCGGAAATTGTCGCGAAATGCGATATGCTGCATTTCGCGCCGACGACGTTACCTAGACACCACTGCGTCTATCTCTTTTTGTGACGGACGGATGCCGGGCGCGCTCGAACGCGCATGCGTCAAAGCAACACAGCGCGTCGTATGCCTACGGCGGCGCCTGGCGTGGCATCGCCGGCGTGACGTGACGAAACGAACGCTGGTGCGCACGCGCGCCGGGTCACGTCGTATTGGCGCCTTGAGTGTGGCATGTAGACATGTTCTTAAATGACACATTTCTCATAACTATCATGTTTGCTCCAGTCACATACCTTCGTCATCCATTCACGCGATGTAATACCAAATTTGGCAAATGTGAAGCTAGCGAAACCACCAAGAGCGCATCATAAGTGTGGCATGTAGTCATGTTCTTACACGACAGGAATCACACGATTATCATGTTTGCATCAGTCGCATACATTCGTCATCTATTCACGTCCCGTAATATCAAATTTGGGATACGTCAAGCTAGCGGAACGGTAGCGAGCGCATCATGAGCGTGACATGTAGCCATGTTTTTAAATGCGAAGCACTTCTTGGCGAACTTCGGCAATTTTGAGCGTATCTATCTATCTAGCCGCCTACGACTTTTAGCTCTCGTGGCCGTTTCGAGAATAGTATCTATACCAAACTTGGTATGACATAACATGACTGTATGAAGAACATTTTTCACTAGTCATAAAATCAAAATCATAAGGTGTATGTTATCAATGTCATGATTTACATTTCATGGTCCTGCAGCTCTTGCGGTGGTTTCATTCACATGGAATGTTGCAAACTGGTATGGTATGACATCATTGCATTGGGAACACAAGCGACCAAACCTACCATGAAAATCATGACATGTGCGTCATGTCGCAACATGATTACATGCCACGCTCATGTAGCGGTCGCGGCCGTTTCGCTAGCGTCACAAACCAGATTTGGTATTACAGTACGTGAATGGATGACTAAGATGTGATACTGGGGCAAACATGATAAGCATGAGATGCGTGTCATGTAACAACATGAGTTAATGCCACACTCATGATGCGCTCGCGGCCGGTTTCGCCAGCTTCATATATGCCAAACTTCATATTACATGGTGCCAACGGATGACGAAGTAATGTGGGTGCAAACATGATAATCATGAGATGCGTGTGATGTGAGAACATGACTACATGCCACAGTGAAGGCACCAATACACTTCGACGTGACGTGGTGCGCATGCTCACCGGCGTTCATTTCGTCGTGTCACGACGGCGTGACAACGTGACAACCACGCCAGGCGCCAGTCCTGCATTATACTCACAGGCGCGTGCCGCGCTGCGTTGCTTTGACGCATGCGCGTTTCAGCGCGTCCGGCGTCCCTCCGTCTCGAAAAGATGGAGACGCATTGTTGTCTCGGTAACGCATCGGTGCGATATGCAGCATGTCACATTTCGCGCCGGTGCCGTCGGGCCGCTCCGACGGACGCTGGTCGTGCCTGGCATCAGACTATAGAGTGCTCGCGTTTTGCTAATGTAGCGTCGCTGTGTCTAGCGTGCGCGCACGTCAACGCTACATTGGAGCATCTTGGGCCCTTCATGAAGCACTCGTGGCCGTTTTGCTAGCTCCACATACACCAAATTTGGTGTTATGCGACGTCAATGGATGACGAAATATGTGACTAGTGCAAACATGATAATCCTGACACGCGTGCCATAAAAGAACGTAACAACATACCACGCTCATAGCGTGCTCGTGGTCGTTTCGCTAGCTCCACATATACTAAATATGGTATCACATGACGTGAATAGATGTCGAAGGTAAACTACACATCCAAACATGATAATCATACACGGAAGTCATGTACGGCATCATTTACCTCCCCCATGTAACGTGGCGCTGATTTCAAAGTGACATATCAACATTTCTCATTCGTGCTTCACATATCATCGATTTCCCCTGTACAAGGGATCTGCCAATTTTTCACATGACACGCCTCTCATAATTATCATGTTTGCATCAGTCACATACGTTCGTCATACATTTCCGTCCCGTAATACCGAGTTTCGTATATCCGAAGCGAGTGAAACAGTCGCGAGCGCATCGTGAGTGTGGCGTGTAGTCATATTGGTACATAACACGCATGTCATGATTTCCATATTGGGTCTGTCGCTAGTTTTCGTCATGCAGTCATGTCATACCATACCAGTTCGCAATACATAATGTGAACGAAACCATGGCAAGATCAGCAAGACCACGAAATGTAAATCATGACATTCATGACATAGATATTATAATTTTCATGTTATGGCTAGTCACGTATGCTCGTCATACAGTCATGTTATGCCATACCAAGTTTAGTATCGATACCATTATCGAAACGGCCAGGAGAGGTAAAAGTCGTAGGTGGCTAGATAGATAGATAGATAGATAGATAGATAGATAGATAGATAGATAGATAGATAGATAGATAGATAGATAGATAGATAGATAGATAGATAGATAGATAGATAGATAGATAGATAGATAGATAGATAGATAGATAGATAAGATAGATAGATAGATAGATAGATAGATAGATAGATAGATAGATAGATCGATAGATAGATAGATAGCTAGATAGATAGATAGATAGATAGATAGGATAGTAGATAGATAGATAGAATAGATGATAGATATACGCTCAAAGTTGCCGAAGTTTGACTAAGAAATGCTTCGCATTTAATACATCCGTCTGAATTTTGCTAAGGTCGGGCAGCCTCTTCCCCATTAAGGAGTCTGTGAGGTGTTTTGCATTTTTTGCCGCGTGAAGCGCTTTGCGAGCTAGAATCTCCCTAGGTAAAATGGGTATGGTCGACGAAAGAGATAGATTACCCGCTCGGTTACAAAACGCACGGTTAGAGCGTCCCACCCTTTTGTTGTCTTCGAGCCCTGCGTGTCCCGGGTACCAGATAAAGTTATGGTGGTGAGTGAGTTTTGGTCCTAGCAGCCTCAGCCCCAATGCCGACAGGCGGCCAGTTAAAACAATTGGCCCCAAACCGGCATGTTACACTACAAATGTCGTCGAAAGACGATAGTCTTGCGTCTAGAGAGAGTGAACAAAACGTTTATTTGATGTTGTGCACAAGAAAATCAGTGAATGGTATTCCGGACGCGCTGCATTAGAGAGCCTCGAGCATGCATGCAGCGGAGGCGAACGAGCGCATCGTCGCGTCACACGTGACGCATGAGCGCTATCTAGCAGTTATCTTGTAAAACAAACCGCGCACGCCCTGCGCGCCCGTCTCGGAGGTGATAAGGTGTAGAACGCATGGCGACGTGTAGGTGCCACCACCGTGTCATCTTAGCAAAGCGCTTCAAACACTTTCCTTTTCGTGAAAGTGTTGCCTGGTCAGTGCAACATGATAAACGCTACGGTGCTTATGCATACTTATATATGCTTTTTCCAGTAAGAGACAGAAATACTAAATATTGACGTGTTGTAATGGTGCCTCAGACATGCGCAATAATTGCTTTTTAATTGACAATCACACAAGAATGGACACTCAACCTTGATCAATATTGGTGGGCGCTGCGGATGGGGTCAGCTTTGTAGTATCGTTTGGCACACCACTTTGCAGATGAAGTTACCATTCAGTGCACAGGGGGGAGCGAGGTGCAGATCGAGAGCCCCAGGCCTGCAAGAGGTGATTGACACAATAGAAGAGTATCGTCGTCCTTATAGGGTCAGGTGCTGCCAGAGCAAGTCAGAACTCTTACTGTATTGGACTACCTGTTGGAGACCGAAACCCAGGAGATCGAAGCCGTTAAACCGGATGGAAATCCACCTCCGAACAAATTAAGGGAATGCCATCCAGAGGATCGACGCCATCGAAGTCATGGGCATATTCATACAAGCTATCGGACCTAACAGCAAATTTATTGCAAGGTTAACTTGAAAAACAGACAGCGTGGTGCACCTCATACGCAGAGTGGCCAACAAAAGAAATGGGCTCAAGGAATACAACCTCATCAGGTTGATGCATACGCTTGTTCTTAGTCACTTCACTTATGAAGCCGCAATGCACAACTGGTCCCGAGCAGAGTTTGAGAAACTGAATTTGCTCCTCAGGAAAGTTACAAGACGGTCCTGGGCCTACCCATACCCACCAGTACCGAGCGTCTACTGGAGCTTGGAATTGATAACACGCTCGAAGAATGATCCCCCAGGAGCTGGGCCAGCAGCTAATGGCGATTTGACTCAACTACAATAATATCCCTAATAACATCAGGGAAAGTATTATGGTATCTCCTTGTTAAAACACGAGGACGAAGCACAAGCTTCTACCAGGCTGTGGCCCGGAGTTTAGCCGCTGGTGTATAGTTCGCGCCGATCACTGGTATGAAGAAGTCCAGATCCTTTTCCAAGCAAAGAACAAAAGTTTTAATACGGTGTTAAACAAAAATAAAGGTAACTTCCAACAAATAAAACGATGATATTTCAAACGAAAATTACAGTTCCATAATCGAGGTGAACAAATTATACACTTTATAATACAGTTAAGCCTACATGAAAGATACAAAATGATGAAACAATGCTAAAAAGCAGGTGGATGATCTAACAGCGAGAGCTGAACCAATACTAAGAGTTCGCAGTTCCCTAAGTTCAAGTGAATGACATACGTAACCGGGTGCAGCAGAGTCCTTTAACACTGTTGCCATTCCTAGGTGGCCCTTGAGGATGGCGAGATGGGTCCGCAGCGGCTCCACGAAGACGGGGGGGAGGAGTAGGGTTTCCGAACGTGTTGTTCGCTGCGCTGTGTTCCGGGAGTTACCCAGCGTAGATCTCTTCTCCGGCGCCGAGCAGTTTGTCGAAGCATGGGATCAGCCCGTTTTTTATAAGGTTCCCGGGCACCAGAATCAGCCTCCAGGGTAGTATCAATGCGTGCTTGAAGTGTTTACGTGCGTACTGGTTCCTTTTCTGGTTCACAACTTTTGGTGACCTTCACTGGCGAACAATGAATGCACACATGAAGCACCAACTACGTGGCACACGGTCTAACACGTAGCGCAGATAGAACGTCTGGCGATTCAGACTCGGCTGTTGGTCAAACTCACTGGCGCACAATGCAATGATATACAAAACAGCACATGATTCGACACAGAGCTCGGAAGCTCCATTTAATGGTTCATATTTCGCACGCAAGCGATAGTATTTCTGAGAAAACAGTTTTGGAATTCCACAAGCCTCCAAGTGTATTGCGCATCCGGAATAAACATAAAATGAAAAAAGCTCTCAGGCGAATGATTTGCTTATCGTCGTAAGTGAAATGGTTGTTCTCTTTCTCGTGCCATTTATAATTCATTTCATTTTGTCATATAGGGAAATATTTAACTTCGAATATTGCTGTTTGCCGCTTCTGCCAGGCACTGCTCCTCGAGCCCTATGTGGCTTTGGCAGGCCTAGTATGTGTAGTACTTTTTCATGAAAAGAGCAATAAGGGTAAATATTATTTAGGAAGAGCCAAGGTTCTCAGGCGTCAAAATTCTGAGACGGTACAGCTATGTTAAGACATAGATGTACCACATTCCCCACGGCTAATGCTGACAACTTCTAAGTTGTGCACACGCGCTCAGAGCGCTGCATTCCTCGATGAGAATTATACTGGCTCCTCAACCAAGTGAGAAGTCATTATGGTTCTTAGTTGGTTCAGCCATGTTCGTACATAGAGGTGTCATATGATCTACGGCTATTGCACCAACATAAAAGCGGGGTGCACGTACGCAGGGTGCCAAGTTCCAATAGACAGGCAATATAGCACGTTCATCCTTGATGCCAGTGGAAATAAATCATCTCTTCGTGCGAATAGTTTTTAAAATTATACAAGAGCCGATATTCATAGATGGTCAAGGTTCTTAGATTATCCTACGTGTTGGGACATAGAGATGCCTCATTTCATACTGCGGATGCTAACACACACTAAGAAGTACTCGCGCGCTCACGGCGCTGCGTTCCTAAAGAATTAGAGTACGTACGCCCTTGATGCTTGCGAGAGGAGATTGCCTTCCTGGGCGAACAACTTTTAAAGTTACACAAGAAGTTACATCTAGTTCTTACGCGTTGCGTCCATGTTAGGACACAGGGACATCATATTCCAACGACTCTCGCTAACAAAGAACAAGGACCACCCGCACGCCATTCTTCGAGACGAATTACATCAAGTTCATCTTGGACACCAGCGGAAAAATTCCGTTTGAGGGCACGCCTTAGGACATTATGCGCAAATGATATTAATAACACCTGCTTACTTTTGTGACACTCCGATACCACAAACATGTATTCGGAACACAACACAGAAAGAAGGCTAGTGACGGCCAGGACTTTACTTCGTAGAGTATGAAACGAGGAACGAGGGGCCGTCTTTGGTGACGCAGCTTCCTACGCCAAAAATAAAGCTTTTCTGGCCATGGTGGTCTATGGGCTTGCCGTAGCGTCAACTCAACAACGGTGAGGACGAAATACCCAATAATTAGAGAACAGGTTGTCATCGCCTTAGCACTCAGAAGGGATAACATTGACGTCATCTACAGTGATTCCAGCGCAGCACTACAAGCCTTCGCATTAGGTACGGTCTGAGAATAAACGCTGAGAATACTACATGGCAAGCACATTACGCGTCAACTTCTGAGTTGATTCCCAGCTCCCTTTGGACAAATCAACTACTCCCCTCCCAATCTCAATGAAGCCGGCGCGAGACCTCTCCAAACGCGCTTCCACGGGCATGCGTTCTACCGGTGAAAGAGATAGCTGGGACATTCTTACAACATATAACGAGCCCACTAAACGATTCTACCTGTTCAGAAGGATTTCCCTTCCACCTCACAAAAATATAACTCAGCCTCAAGTATTTACATTAAGGCCATTGCAAACCCCGTACCCCACTTTGAAATGTTACAGATCATGTACCATGAGGCACCAAGACGCCGTCGAGTATACTATAATGTGTCAGTCAAAATATGCAAGCACGTGCATTTATCTTCAGCGTCACCTCGCTGCACATGCCGGCATGGCTAGCGCAGTGAGTTGAAACAACTTGATGTCAGGTCACCAGAAGGGCTGAAGCAAGTTTTGAAAATTGGATCCAACACTGAAAAAGAAATGCGTAACTTGGATCCCCAAGAGAAGAAGAGCTTCAGGACAAGTGCACAGGCATTTTACATTTCTACTTCGAGACATCTAATCAAGCGGCTTCCTCTAGATAACGAACTGCAAAAATGATAACAAAACAGAACAAAACATAACATAAAATGATAACAAAGTGATAACAAAAATTCCAAAATGAGTTCCAAACAAGGTTTCTCAGAATATTGTGAAAACTTGTTTTGCTATGCATTTCTCGCCGTATTGAACAACCTTGAAAACTGATACCGGTGGCTCGAAACTGCTCAAAAATTGACTTTTTGGTGCTTCGAAATGCTCCAAATTCTAATTTTCGTGCTCCGAAAATAGCTTCAAATTGTGGTTCCTAAGTGGCATCACTGACTGACCATGAATAAACGATGTGCCACCTATGTTCTGTTGAGTCAGTGTCATGCGTTGTAACAGTGACGACAAGGACAACCAGGACCTCAACTAGTCCTGGACCCGCAGAGCCATGAGCGTAGGACGGCCAACAGTGTTTGAGGGAACGTGGTCAACGTTCCTAGATCGCTTCGAAGCCTACTTCGAAGCGCAAGACATCACGGACGCGATGAAACAACGAGCAGTAATACTGGCCTCACTACCAGACTGCGTGATTCGATTGGTCCAGGGACGTTGCCATCCGAGGCAAATCAATGACTTAACTATGACGATGCCGTTAATTACCTCGAAGAGTATTACGCCCCTGAAGTCAACGAAATAGCGACAAGTTATGCTTTTTTACTCGATCACAACTAGACGGAGAGGGGCACAGGAATTCATTGCTGAAATAAGGTGGCTGACAGAAAATGCAATTTTGGATCGTCGCTCGAATGCGTGCTACGAGACCGAATCTTGTGCGGAGTCTTGGATGAAGACGTGAGACGACGTTTGGTGACTCTGAGGAACCATGCGCTAACAGAAGCAGAGGATTTTATTATTGCAGCTCTGAACACGACCACGAATGCTAGAAGCATGCAATCTACCGATCAGAGTAGCATTTAATTCATGCGTCAGAATAAGCCATGAAAAGGGCAATGGAAGTCTGAAAGCGTGACACCTTGCCATAGGTGTGGCAGTAAAGCTCACTCGAACGAGCAGTGCTATCGCGTTCGTACGATCTGCCGCCGATGCGATAAACGAGGACACGTTTCTCGAATGTGCTGCGAACAAACCCAGCGGAAGCCCCGTGGCGCTTACGGCCTGTCGGCAGCAGCTGACGATAGCGCGGAAGATGAGAAGCTCTATGCTTTAGTGGCTCATAAAACGAGAACTGGTCGCATCGTTACGCCACTTTTCAAGGAAATTACTTGGAATGGTGTGCCGCTTACCATGTTGATTGATACGGGGTCACCTGTTAGCGTTATTTCAATGAGCCTGTTCAAGCAGAATCTAAGCAGATGGCCACCTCCAAGCAGCACCACTCTCAAATTGTCATGTTTTGGGTTGAACTTTCAGTGGTTGGAGAAGTGCGCATGAAAGCGACCTGTGAGGGGCACAACGTACAGGGCACCCTGGTTGTCGTTGATACACCGGGACCAGCGTTATGCGGAAAGGATACCATCAAGGCGTTTAACAATTGTTGAGTGGCCATGTTGAGACCACATGTCGTCGCAAACCTCAACATGCGCAAGGAAGACCGCACGAGCCTGGAACTTCACACTTTGCTCAAGGAGTTCGAAGATATGTTTGCGCCAGGTTTAGGACTGTACAAAGGTCCACCGGTAAAGCTTTTCCTGAAGGAAAATGCCATGCCCCCCTTTTGCAAAGCACGTACGGTGCCAAACGCTTTGACAACCAAGGATGCTTTGGACCGATTGGTGGCCGACGGTGTGATATCACCAGTTATGGCTGCAGAATGGGCAGCGCCAGTGGTTCCAGTTGTTAAGGCTGATGGGTCCATTCGACTGTGTGGAGATTTTCGCCTGACAGTGAACACGGCCACAGTGACTGAACAGTGCCCACTACTTCGTGTGGATGACGTCTTCGTATGACTGAATGGTGGTGAAGTATTTAGTACTCTGGATTTGGCAAGCCTTTGAAGTTAAAATGTGATGCTTCATATGTAAGAGTGGGGGCCGTACTTTCTTATAGCATCAATGGCACACACTATCCGATTGGATTTCGCTCCAGAACTTTGTCTAAAGCGGAACGAAATTACTCCCATCTAGAAAAAGAGGCATTGGTCCTTGTATTCGGTGCGACGCGATTTAGGTATTATTTAAATGGCAATCATTTTGTTTTGGTGACCGACCATAAACCACTGACGGGTTTGTTTAACCCAGGAAAAGCCATTCCTCCCATGGCTGCGGCAAGGATTTAGAGGTGGGCTCCTCTCTCGGTCAATTAAATTACACACCGCAGTATTGTAGGGGAACCGAAAACTCAAATGCTGATGCCTTAAGTCGCCTGCCATTACCGAACACACTACATGATACCAGCACAGCCAGTCCGCCAGAGTATGTCCGGTACTCGGAATTCTTGGAAAAAGAAGCGATTTGTGTCAGCGATGTGGTACATTTTACAGAAATGGATCCTCTGCTGCAGCAAGTTAAATTCAGGATTAAGAAAGGCTGGCCAAACTTTTTGTTTGAAAAGCAGAATCACTTCCGGTCGTAATTCAGCAGGAAGGCTGAGCTCACTTACTACCATGACTTGGTCTACTGGGGGCCCTGCATCGTGCTTCCCATGGCTCTAAATCGACGCATCTTGGACTTGCTTTATGAAACACACCCAGGCATGTTGACCATGATGAACATTGCAGGATCCATGTTTTGGTTTCTGGGTGTAGACAGTGAAATCGAGCGATCGGTGCGTGGATGTTCTGCTTGTATAAAGGCTGGGCTGCACCGATGCCTCCAGCGCAAACACCTGTACCATGGCCCACGACGGGAGAAAAATGGAGCCGGTCGCACCCCAACTATGCAGGTCCCATTGAAGGACACATGGTACTGGCTGTTGTAGATGCCGAAACGAAGTTGATGGAGGCTGTTCTAACAAAATCTGCAACAGCAGAAGTGACAGTGGAGGCCCTGAGGGCAGTGTTTGCGAGGTTCTCTCCACGTACTCTTGTGACGGATAATGGGCCTCAGTTCATGGGTTTCTAATTCCGCAGTTTTCTATCGAATAACTGCGTAAAACACTTGACGACCGCGCGTTATCATCCCCAATTTAATGGTTTAGTGGATCGAGCCGTACGAACGTTGAAAGAAGACTTGAAGAAAAACAAAGAAATTCCGCTACAAACTCGACTTTCAAGATTCCTCATCCGTTACTGCCACACGCCAATGAAAGAGGGCAAGTCTCCAGCGGAGCTTTTGCTGGGCTATCAAATACGAATGAAACTCGACTGTATTATGCCAATCACAAAAGCTGTTAGAGCAAGGCCGTGCAAAAAACGAGAACAGCGATGGCCGGTAGGGCAGTGTGTTTGGACACGATCGTTCCAGACACGGAGAAGGTGGATACCAGGTATCGTGCGTGACCATCAGGGCAATCGCATGGTCACAGTGGAAACGACTGAGGGAACGGAACGGCGGCATTTTGACCAAGTGTGATGGCGGGACGTTTCAGTTGACGAATCATGAGACACCGACAAGCTATCAGCCCGTCAAGAACTTTCGATTGAAAGCGCACAAGATTCACAGATTCCGGCCACTCAACCTTTGCGGCGCCCCATGCGAAAGTGCCGCACTCCTGATTGTTTGAACTTTTAAGAAGGAAAGATGCTGTGGCATCATCATCGCCAGCAAGAAACGCGACTCACCGGTCTCGTGACGTTCGTGCTGTGCGGGAGCTCGAGTTCGCTTAAGCTCTGGCTGACTTGGAATAAACGACATGGCACCTATGTTCTGTTGAGTCAGTGTCGTGCGTAAGTAACGCCAAGGGGGGACAATGGCGCCAATCCAGGCGCGAGCGTTTGCGCTGGCATTGCTTAAATAGAGCATGTCGGGAAGCAGAACAGTCTCCCGATTGTTTTTCATTGCGGCACGCAGCACCCTGGCATGAAGTTCTTGTAGGTGCGCTTAGCGCGAGGATGGTGTCGTCACGTAACGTTTGTCTATGGCATAGAGCTTTCTAATATACACTAGAGGAAACTCTGGCGCTAGTGTCTATAGAAGCTGCAACGCACGGCGCTTCATCGAGCATGGGAATGATGGGTAGTCCACACATTTGTCTAATCTTCGTACTTGTGGCCTGCTTTTGGCTCTGTGCGTATTCAGGTGGCTTGGAGCTGTTTTCTCAGAAAACAGAAATCAGCAAATGTTCAGCGGTTGCACTTCACAACCTTATTCTTTTAGACTTACTATTTCAAATTCATTCACAAAGTTTAAACGGGTTGAATCTTTCTTTCAGAACAAAACCAAAACACAGCAATAAACGAAGCCGCAAGTACGATTCGCCGCCCGCAAGTACGAAAACTAGGCAAGTGTGTGTACTACCCATTATTCCCATGGTCGCTAGCAATCGCAGCGACAGAGTCCCCTCTAGTTAATACTTGGAAACTATATGATCAACGGCGTAGTCAAACGCAGCTAATACCGCAGCTTGCGCAGCCGCGCCAACATGAAGCAAGTGTAGTGCGGCGGAGCAGGAACGTCTTGCCACGAGAGCCAACATAGCGCTGTTGCCATGGAAACTGGGACTGGCAACGTGTTTTATTGAGCGGCGGCAAGTGATAGGTCAAAGGCTGACACCACCCTAAACACGGAGACGCCCGCATATGAAGGTTGTATGTAAGGGATTCTTAAAAGAGAGAAAAGAAGATAAAAGTGAGCCCCCTAACTGTCTGCATCATAGTGTGACACCTCAACAGTGGCCCACGAGGGGAGAAGATAAGGAGGAACTAAAATGGATAGGGAAAAAAGGGATACGGATAGAGATGACGTCCCCCACATAAAGAAGTAAGTAAAGATAGAGAAAGATGGGAACACGGTCGAAGGAGTCCGAGGACGGGGCACCACTCAGCGAGAGCTTCAGGGCGTCAGAGAAGGCGAGTGGCGGGCCAGTCGGTCAGAGATGCGCTCTCATCGGAGATCGCGGGAGAACAACCACTCCACACGGAAACCGGCGAGCGAGTGCACATGAACGTTCCCCCTCTCTCTCTCTAAGTGATTATTCAAGTGAAAGAAAGAACAAATTGCCGCCTGTAGCTGTCTATGCTTACGATGACACCTCAACAGGTCGTCACGGGGATGGGTAGTGTAATTAAAGAGTATAGGTAATGAAAACAGCAAGAGAGAAAAAAACTCCCAAGCATTTCCCTGAGAGTGAACATGGTTAAGTGCGAATGCACGGGGTGATGCTATGAGGGGTATTTATAATTCGTACTATTATATTTATTAATCACACTATGGTGCCTTTATGGTGTAATGGTTCCTGGGAATCGCAATTTGATCACACGGGGGAGTTTACGTTAACTCACTGGCGAATGCCAACGGATTTTAACTCTACTCCCCCTCATAGCATCACCCCGTGCATTCGCACTTAACCATGTTCACCCTCGGGGAAATGCTTGGGAGTTTTATTAGTGATGATGATGATTAAAGTGTAAATAATGAATTTAAGTGTTGTTTGTCATGAAGCATTTGCACACAGATACATTATATACGAAGTAATATTTATTTGCACTTTTACGCTTCGGGAACGTCCACTCGCCGTTGACGAATGCGAGCGGCGTCTTGACGCCGGCCTCCATCGCCCTTCTCCGCCTGACGCTTGCGTTGTCGTTCCGCTTCTTGGGCCGCATTCGCGGCTCGATGCTGACGCCTCATCTCGGCCTCGCGAGCGCGCAGTTCACCATCCGCTGCACGCTTCGCCCGCTTGTCCTCGGCCTCGCGAACGCGAAGTTCGGCATCCTCTGCACGCTTCACCCGCTTGTCCTCGGCCTCGCGAGCGCGCAGATCGGCATCCGCTGCACGCTTCGCCCGCTTTCACTCGGCCTCGCGAGCACGCAGTTCGGCATCCACTGCACGCTTCGCCCGCTTACGTTCGGTCTCACGAGTCCTTCGCAGCGCCGCCTTGTCTTCCAACGTCGGCGAAACCACCACGGTACCGTCACCTCCAACGACGGGTGCAGTGCTGGCATTCGGTTGTACGGCATTCGTTGTTGATGGTAGCGTTGCCTCCGGGACATCCATCGCACGACTCGCTCTCGACGGGAAACTGAGAGAGAAGGCGGGCGCGCGAGAGAGAGGGGTGCGCGTGCAGCTGCAGCGAGCGAGCAGAGCGGAGGAGAGCGGAGGAGCGAGCGAAGGGGGAGGGGGACGCGCGCAGCAACGTCGAAGATATAAGGCGCGTTACTGACACCAATATTAGCGTCGCATCCGTGGCTTATTCGGTAGAGCGTCGCGCTGCGACCCGCCAAGTCCTCTTTCTTTTAAAGATAGAGAGAAGTTGCGGACGCCGCCGACGGCGGTGGATGGTTTGGGGTCGCTTATAAAGTGTATTCACACTTAAAAAAATGCCAGATCGTGCACGTACAGTGGGAATCGATTATATGCGAAGCACGAATGAGGAAGGTTGAAATGCGACATGCTGCATTTCGCGCCGACGACGTTACCTAGACGCCACTGCGTCTATATCTTTTCGTGACGCACACACGACGGGCGCGCTCCAACGCGCATGCGTCAAAGCGACGCAGCGCGGCGCAATGCCGACGGCGGCGCCTGGCGTGGCATCGCCGGCGTGACGTGACGAAACGAACGCTGGTGCGCACGCGCGCCGGGTCACGTCGTATTGGCGCCTTGAGTTTGGCTTGTAGTCGTGTTCTTACATGACACATTTCTCATGACTATCATGTTTGCACCCGTCACATACCTTCGTCATCCATTCACGCGACGTAATAACAAATTTGGCAAATGTGAAGCTAGTGAAACCACCGAGAGCGCATCATAAGTGTGGCATGTAGTTTTGTTCTTACATGACACGCATCACACAATTATCATGTTTGCGTCAGTTGCATACCTTCGTCAGCTATTCACGTCCCGTAATACCAGATTTGGGATATGTCAAGCTAGTGGAACGACAGCGAGCGCATCATGAGCGTGGCATGTAGCCATGTTTTTATATGCGAAGCATTTCTTGGCGTATTCGGTGACTTTGAGTGTATCTATCTATCTATCTATCTATCTATCTATCTATCTATCTATCTATCTAGCCGCCTACGACTTTTAGCTCCTGTGGCGTTTCGAGAAGGGTATCGATACCAAAGTTGGTATGACACAACAGACTGTATGAAGAACATTTTTGACTAGTCATAAAATGAAAATCATAATGTGTATGTTAAGAATGTCATGGTTTACATTTCATGGTCCTGCAGCTATTGCGGTGGTTTCGTTCACATGAAATGTTGCAAAACTGGTATGGTATGACATGATTGCATTGGGAACACAAGCGACAGACCCTGCCATAAAAATCAAGACATGTGCGTCATGTAACAACATGACTACATGCTACTCTCATGATGCGCTCGCGGCCGTTTTGCCAGCTTCACATATGCAAAACTTGGTATTATGTGACGCCAACGGATGATGAAGTGATGTGAGTGGTGCAAACATGATAATCATGAGATGCTTGACATGTGAGAACATGACTACATGCCACAGTGAAGGCACCAATACACTCTGACGTGACGCGGTGCGCATGTTCCCCGGCATTCATATATATATATATATATATATATATATATATATATATATATATATATATATATATATATATTGTTACACAAGGCAAGGTAACTTAATGGGGGTTTTTATTGGGCCCTGAGTCCGCGATCACAGTATAATAATGATGATCTCCACCGCCATGGCTCGTACCCACTCACAGGGATCGCAGTGGAGGCAACGTCGTCTTCATTCTCTACCCGCTCTTCCCTTGTTTTTCTGGTAGTGATGCTCTTATCATTCCTCCGGTCTCAGATGAAGCCCTCTGGGCGAGTCATTCTTGCATCCTTCGTGTAAACGCTTCGTGTAAACGGCTTCAGGCGGGCAACATGCGTCACCTCTATCTTGCATGAACGTCGGCCACCAGTGGTGACACGTGCGATTTCATAGTTGACCTCGCTGAGACGATGAAGTATCACGAAAGGACCGGCGTAGTGTGCCAGTAGCTTTTGGCTCAAGCCACGTCCTGCGTATCAGAGTCCACACCCACACTAGATCGCCGGGGGCATAGGTTAAATGACTGTGTTGACTGTCGTAGCAAGTTTTGGAGGACTCTTGTGCTGCCAGTGTGCGTAAGCAGGCAAGTCGACGTGTCTCTTCCGCACGATACAAAGTTTCCGCAATTGTGAAATCGTCATGAACGGCAAAAGGAGCGTATGTCGAGGTGAGCGAGCGTAGAGCAGATAGAAAGGGCTATAGCCTGTCGTTTCGTGTTTCGACTTGTTGAAGGCGTTCGTGACAAATGGTAAAACTTCATCCCAGTTTTTTTGGTCGGAGGCGACGTACATTGACAACATGTTGATCAACGTTCGGTTTGTGCGCTCGGTGAGGCCGTTAGTTTGCGGATGATACGCAGTTGAGTGTCGGAACTTGGAGGCACACAAACGAATTAATGATTCGACAATATCAGCGGTAAATTGTCGTCCACGGTCACTTATTATCACGCGAGGAGGTCAATGTCAGAGGATTACTGAATGCAACAGGAACTCTGAAACCTGGACTGCCGTGGCGGAACGTAAGGCAGCCGTCTCGCAGTACCGCGTCAGGTAGTCGGCGCATACAATTATCCACCGGTTACCTTTTGAAGAGCGTGGAAATGGTCCCATCAGATCAATGCCGATCTTTTCAAAAGGGGAACCGGGAGGCTTTACAGGTTGCAGGTGACCAACTGGACCCGAGAAGGGCCGCTTGTGGCTCTGACACTGCGTACAGCTGGCCACGTAGTTCTGAATTGTCTTGCTCATTTTCGGCCAATAGAACCGCTATTTCGTGCGACTAAGTGTTCGTGCGGTGCCTATATGGCCAGAGGTGGGGTCATCATGCGTGAGACGCAGAACAGTCGTTTGGAGGGACGCAGGAACAACTAGCAGAAAGCGGGCGCCCGTCGTGGACAAGTTTCTCTGGTAAAGAAGACCATTTCGGACGCAGAATCGGCCTTCAATTAATGAATTTATCACTCCAGGGAAGAGAGCTTTCAAGCTTGGGTCATTATGCTGCTCAGCGGCGAAAGTCACGGCATCAGGAAAGCCAGACGACAGAGAAGCGATAAGGTGGTCAAAGTTATCGCCTTCAAAATCTGTCGATGGTAGCGGCATTCTGGAGAGACAATCCGCATCAGCGTGTAGACGGCCAATCTTGTATGAAATGGTGAAGACATGTTCTTGCAAACGAATGGCCCATTGTGCGAGGCGGCCGGATGGGTCACGCAGGTTGACCAGCCAACACAGGGAATGGTGATCTGTGACGATAGTGAACGGGCGACCATAGATCTATGAGCGAAACCGTTGCACGGCAAAGACTACCACTAGGCATTCCTGTTCAGTCACTGTGTAGTTGCGTTCAGGCTTGCGTAAAGAACGACTTTCATACGCCACAACGTGTTCCTTCTTGCCAGAACGCTGAACGAGAACGGCACCGATACCGATGCCACTTGCGTCTGTGTGAATTTTCGTGGGCGACGAAGGATTGAAGTGCCGAAGTATTGGCTGCGAAGTTAACAAACACTTCCGCTTGTGAAAAGTGGCATCACACTCGGAGGTCCACTGAAATGGGCTGTTCTTGCGTAGAAGGCTCGTCAGGGAGTGAACGACATCCGCAAACTTGGGTACGAACCGGCAAAAATACTAGCAGAGCCCGATGAAGCTACGTTGTTTCACAGATTTAGGACGCTCGAACGATTCAACGGCCGCTGTTTTTTGTGGGTCAGGTCTAATGCCATCTTTGTCGACGAGATGTCCAAACACCAATGTCTGTCACTCGCCAAAGTGGCACTTTTTCGAATTCAATACAAGGCCAGCTTTTTTCAATGCAGCTGAGCACGAGGTCTAGGCGAGTGTTGTGCTCCTCAAACGTACGTCCAAAAATTACGACATCATCCAGGTAACACATGCATATATGCCATTTTAAACCACGCAATATAGAGTCCATAAATCTTTCGAATGTGGCAGGAGCATTACATAATCCGAATGGCATAAACGTTGAACTCGTAAAGTCCGTCGGTCGTAACGAATGCCGTCTTTTCTTTGTCAGCTGCGTGCATGGGAATTTGCCAGTAACCTGATCTCAGGTCGACAGATGAAAAGTAGGACGCGGAATGGAGGCAGTCTAGAGCGTCATCGATGCGCGGCAGTGAATAGACGTCTTTCTTGACAACAGAATTCAGTCGGCGGTAGTCAACGCAAAATCTCCACGTACCATCCTTCTTCCTCACTAGAATGACGGGAGCAGCCCACGGACTTGCCGATTCCTGTATTATTCCCTTTTCCAGCATTTCTTGGACTTGCTCATTGATAATCTTGCGCTCCGATGGTGCCACTCAGTAAGGTTTCTGCCTAATGGGATGCGCCGACTCGGTGTGGATCAGATAACGTTTCCGAGAAGCTGGGATTAAGGGCCTTTGGCTGTATTTAGAAAAATCGGACACTTTCGAGTGCTTAGATATAACTTCGAGCAGTGTATGACGTTTCGCTTTGGTCAAGTGACTTGCTGACCTTTGTAGCAATCGAGCATCTTTTGAACCTTCTAAGCCTAGATGTTCATTTTGGTTTGCAGCATCAACAAGCGCAACCAGCGTCGTACATGACTCGGGTCTAATACTGCAAGTTTCATGCCGCCTAGCAGAATTGCATGCTCCATGGAACTGTTCATTGTCCACACACCTGCCCGTCCATCAACGACTGACACTATACAATGGGGAATGAGAATGTTCTTTTTCAGGCATGCCAAGGAAATCGGTTTGAGCATGGCATCAAACGTGCCACAGTTGTTACTGGAACATGTCACGGGAACACACACAGCAGAAGAAAATGCAAGAACGACTGTATCCACGGAGACGAAAAAGATGCATTCCTCCGGACAGGAATTTTCCAAGAGCGCCGTTGGGAAAGTACCGTGTATAGAAAGATGCCCACTTCTGCAGTCTACAGTTGCCCCACACTCACACAAGAAGTCAATACCCAAGGTAACGTCATGTGTAGACCGCGGAATAACCGCAAACTCTGTGCAAAGCACCTTGCCACACAGCGAGATGTCCACAGTACAATATCCCACCGGACACAACACGTCACCACTTACACCACGAAATTTCACCCCACGGTTCAGGCAAAACATCACTTTTGGTCCTAGCAGGTTCTTAATATTACACTCATCACCGAGACTGTCCCACCTGTATCCACAAGTGCCATAGTAGCCACTCCATCGACAACTACAT
>WOVY01007465.1:0-47732 GCA_013436015.1 Rhipicephalus annulatus
ACAAACAGAGGCCAAGGAAGTTGCGCAGATCCTTCAGTAATGGAGGGTTTAGGAAACTCTGCAACTGCGTGAAGCTTGACGGTTGTCAGGAAGAATATCATCTTTAGAGACAACACGGCCAAGGATCGTGAGATGACTTGCGCCGAAGCGGCATTTTTGCCTGTTGAGCTGAAGGCCGGTGTCAGGCACTGTAGTACCTAATTTAGCCTGCGGAGATGAGTGGGGAAATGTGGCGAAATTATAACCTCGTCATAGTAGCACAGTCGTGTTTTTTCACTTCAGGCCACGCAAAAGATTGTTGATCATCCGCTCGAACGTTTCGGCCGCGTTGCAAAGACCGATAAGGCATGACGCAGAGTTCGTAAAGGCGATCGGGTGTGACAAAGGCCATTTTAGGTTGATCTTCAAGCGCCATAGGAACTTGCCAGTAGCCGCTCCGTAAGTCAATAGAATTGATACGTGAGGTTTAATGTCCCAAAACCATTATATGATTATGAGAGACGCGGTAGTGGAGGACTCCGGAAATTTCGACCACCTGGGTTCTTTAACGTGCACCCAAATCTGAGCACACGGGCCTACAACGTTTCCGCCTTCATCGAAAATGCAAGCCTCCACAGCCGGGATTTGAACCCGCGACCTGCGGGTCAGCAGCCGAGTACCCTAGCCACTCAACCACAGCGGCGGGGCGTTAGTCAATAGAAGAGAAGATTTTCCGCACCTTGAAGGTTGTCAAGGACATCGTCAATTCTCGGTAATGGGTGAATGTCCTTTCGAGTTTTTTTTGTTAAGACGATGGTAGTCAACACAGAAGCGAATTGACCCGTCCTTCTTAACAAGAATGACTTCAGATGTCCAGGAGCTGTTCGAAGGCTGATGACGCCACGATTGAGCATGTCAGCTACTTGGTCACCGATAACCTGGCGCTCTGTCGTGGACGCGATAGGGTCTTTGACGCAGTGGTGGCATTGGTGCCCTTGCCGATGTGGTGATACACAACTGATGTGTGGCCGAGGGGGACTATGCTGGCAATAAATGGAAGAACTGAACTTGTTCAGGAGTCGTTGAAGCTGAGCACATTGCAAAACAGTAAACGTGTTGGCGATGGAGCTTCTCAGTA
Source organism: Rhipicephalus annulatus (assembly GCA_013436015.1). NCBI lineage: Eukaryota > Metazoa > Arthropoda > Arachnida > Ixodida > Ixodidae > Rhipicephalus > Rhipicephalus annulatus. The sequence goes on from WOVY01007465.1 coordinate 1,118, forward strand.
TGTCAGGTCTTGTAGCCTGCGGCGAAGAGGCACAGGTGAATCCCAGCGACTTTGCGTTGGCGAAAAAACCAGTCAGCATGTCAATAATTGCAGCAGGGTCACGACTGTAAACACGCTTACGCATTCGCCCCGAAGTAGTGTTACCGGGCATGAGAGCAGATTTGAGATGAACAGTCTGCTGACACCGTCATAAAGTTCCAAAAGGGCATGAGGTATCAGCGAACACTTGCGACGAACGAAAACGTCAGAAGCGTGAAAAGGGTATTTGACTCGTCGAGCGCGTTGCAAGACGCCATGGCAAGGGCAAAAAAGTGTGGTGGTATGGTAACGTCTTCAGCGACATATCCCCGGTTTCAAGAGCGTCATGTAAAATATCGTCGCTAAATACTTCAAGTGCCACATCAACGCGCGAGCAGTCAAAGTCCCAGACGAAAATGAGGTCTTGAAAGCATGAATCCAAGACTAATAATTTGACGACATAGATGAGGCTGTCAATGGCAGTGCGAGCAGTGCAGGAAGCGGCTGGCTTGACATGCTCTGTGCTTACTGTATGAAGCAATACACTTGCTTGAGGCGCCATGACTGATCACTGAAACTGCGGCACCGGTGTGAACAAGAGCAAGTGCAGCGACGCCATCCACATATACCTCTATTACAATCGTCGGTAAAGAGAGATGCCTTGGTCTTTTCGTGGGTGTCACAGTTCCTGCCTCTGGAATGGTGGGCAATTACTTTTCCCGCTTCGGCGATGAAGGACGACGCATCGGTTGATGGCGAGCGGCGTCGAGGTGATGGCGAGCGACAGTTAACAGGAGGGTAGTGGTCGGCGTACGATGACATCTGGACAGGATGCTGAGAGCCTGCAAACAGAGAGCGCGGTGGCACATGAGCGGCAGGTTGGAAGCTCTGGTGGTAGTTCTGGTGATAGGCAGTGACACGCTGACGGCCGTATCGCACTATCTGGCCAGGCAACCCACGGGCAAAGCATATCGGCCGATTGTCGGGTGTACGCCATGGTCCACTACTCTGGAGGGACCTTGGCTGAGCGAACTGAGGAGTGGGCTCGGCTGATGGTAAAGACCTAAAAGTCTGAAAAGGTGACCTTGCGGCAACCTCAGCATAACTTTGAGTTCCATTCACCTCGGCACATGCCACAGGGGTCGACATGGCGAAGTGTCACGGCCAGGTGGCAGAGCCACGCAAACTGGCTCCTGGATGACCTCAAGAATGTTTGCTGGCAGATGTGATGTTGGTAGCAGCCGGCTGTTGATAGCAGCAATAGCTGACGAGCGACCTCAGCGCGAACAAACTCCTTGATCTGCGACAGCAGTGGGTTATGGTCGAAGGTGGTTGTCGAGCTTGAGAGGGTGTCATCCCGGACGTTAGGGCGTCACGTGAGAAGACGCTGTCGTCGGAGCCCGTCAATACACTAACTCAGCTCGATGAGCTCCGAGACATTGGCAGGCTTTTTCGAGAGTAGCATTTGAAAGGCGTCGTCGGAAATGCCTTTATATAATGTGTCGTACCTTGTCAGTTTCCAGCATCGTCGGGTCAACACGCCAGCAGAGGTCGAGGATGTCCTCGATGTAGCTGGTGAATGTCTCGCCAGTTTGTTAAGACCGGCTTCGTAGGCGTTGTTCTGCGCGAAGTTTGCACAACCCAGGGCGTCTAAAACAGCTTTGATGCAGGTCTTGAAGGTTGTCAAAGTAGGAATGTCCGTCTCGTGGTTTCTGTACCACAGCGTGGCGACATCTGTTTAATAAAACATCACTATACCCAGTTTCATGGCATTATACCTTTTGTTGTTAGCACTAGCTCGTTCGTAGGATTCCAGCCAATCGTCAGCGTCTTTCTCGTCTGCGCTGCTGAAGATGTCGCGTTCACGCAGGAGCTGGGCATCGTGACAGCCTCTGGGTAGCGAAGCCCGATGGGGTGGGAAGACAGTGTCGTCAGGCATTATGGACGGCAGCTTTCGACTACGCAATTCCAGGGTCGGGGACAACCGCAGCAGCCTCCACCAAAATATAGGATAAATGCAAGGCAATAAGCGGTAGCACCGTCAGGACAGAAGCAGCAAGAGCTGGCCAGATATACGGGCGTCGTCGCAGCAGCAACCAGGCAGTCCCAGCTTGTGCCTCGCGCCTACATGTCGATGTCGCTGCGGTAGTAGGCACTCCTCTTCACTACAGGTAACACAAAGCATTCGTTTAATGTTCGTTCTTTTGGGTTTATTTGGCTTCGCATGGCTTAGAGCTACTTATAACGAGACGACAATCAGAAAATGTTAAGCAGTTTCACTTCAGCACCTTAAGAAATACTATTTCAAATCACCAATCTAAATCGTGTCAGGAAGTCCACAGAGACTCTTTTCTACATCCGCAACAAAAGCAAAACACTGCATTAAACAAAGACTCAAGTGTGTTCGAAGCCTGTAAGCATGAAACTAGAAAAACCGCTGCACTACCCACCATTTCAATTGTCCCTGAACGACTGCTGCGCTTGAGCCCCTTTGGTAAATTTTAGGAAACACCATATAAAACCTTACTCAGTCTTTAAATGACAAATACAGTTTTTATAATTGTTTTCCTAGACGAATAGGTGCAAATCCTATCAACAAAGGCCGCAACAACTAAGAAAAAAGAAACACCTGCTTGGGGGCCCCATAAGTTAGGAGCGTTGATTACGTTTTGGTGATTGCTACAATTTTTTGTGTATTTGCACAATTATTAAATGTCATGACCTTTGATTGCAACATTAAGGGAGCACTTTGCATTCCACCAGCGCATTTTCTGTTACACTTCTTGATGCCTATCGGCTTTTTCTTCATGCTTTAGTCAAACTGAATTGTGTCAGCGTTACGCATCGGTAAACAGTAAAACAATAATACCAGTCCCCACATATTGTTCCCGCATCAAAAAAATAGCTGTCTTACTAGAAGTCTGCTGTTTGAAGGAGATCATCATCTACAATGAATGTGGAGTAATTTTAGAAGTGTCTTCTTGTTTAGAATATCAGTTGGAAAAGTGTGGCGCATGACGCGTGAAAATTATTATAGAAATGTCGTCAGAAGCACCAAACAATTCGCACACCTGCACATATTTTGCTGTAACAAGAGTCCAAGCGGCTGGCCGGATTATGCATTGTGCAAGATTGATGAAATTTACATGCGTTGTCCTCAACCATGTCTGGATACTACTCCTAAAAAGGAAAACTGAAAACGCTTGTGATCTGCATGAAAAATGCCCTTGTTGCAACAAGTAGCTTCAGAGCGAAAAAGAATACAAATAACTGCCATGCTTTGCGTTTTTAAGCTTTCAAATTTGAAGTATTTCTACTGCAGGTATTCAAAAGAAGTGCACAAAATTAAAGAGAAGAGGGCGTTTCCAGACACAGAAAAAAATACACGCATAAAACAATAGAAAGAAGCAGGGGGCTCTGAGCACGGCGAGAAAGAAAGGTATCACGGGTGACACAGCAAGAAAGAAAGAGAGATTGACGTAGATAGTTAAATTGGTAAAAATAAACAAAGAACAGAGGAAGATTTGTCGAAAAAAAGAATAAAGAAGGTGATAAAGCGAGCAAGAGAAAATAACAGAATAAGGAAAACACCAAAATCTGTAGTTTCATAATGACCCATGAGCTTCAGTGAATATTTATGTTGGCGCATTCATTAGCAGCTACGCTTAAAACATTCGCGGAACTATTGTATGATTGCTGATGTTTAGGACACCTAAAATATGCTGAAATCATATCAAATTCCCCCCCCCCCAAATTGAAAATACCAGTGAAACTGGTGCACACCTTGGCAGCCCGCATCAGCGTTCTTTGATTATGCCACAGGCAAGGCAAGAAGCGCCGCGTAAGCACAACCTACGTCGACGAATGCTATCACGTATGTACTTAAGTGTAAGAAGAAGTAGTGAAACAAAAATAGCTCGACAAACTCATCGTCAGCGCGAAGCACGAGATGCTCCTCCCAGACGTTTTACCTGCTTTCGCTTGCTAAACCTACTTTCCTATGTGGTCTCAAATGACAGGTCTGGGTGTCTCAGTTTGTTATTATATTTAATGGAGTTTGCTGAGTGTCCTCGCAATCCTGGAGTTGCGAAGCCGGACTCGAGCTGCCGCCATGACCACTGGACCTTCCACAAGCCCTCCATCTATGGCTCCTCAGGCTGCCGTGTGCTTCGGCGTGCTCTGCCAGCAGGACCCTCCCATATTCAGCGGTACTGACGATCACGATGTCGACGACTGACTGGCTACCTACGAATACCTGAGTGTCTTGAACGAATGGGACGAACCCACGAGACTGGGTGGTACCTCAGTGGTATTGCCCACTTGTCTACTATTGCCCACTTGAACAATTAAACCAACGTTCCAACCTGGACAGCATTCAAGAAACGATCAGTGAAATCTTCGTTCGTCCTGCTGTCCGCAAACTTCGTACGAAGCAGCGCCTTCAGTCGAGCTTTCAACTACATGGTCACAATTTCACCAGTTACGTCGAGGATGTCACTGACTCGTGCAAACGCATCGATGCCAACATGGCATAGGCTGACCATAACAAGCATATTTTTAAGGGTATTGACGCAGACGCATTGCTGATGCTCATTTCAAAAAGCCCGGCTTCTGTTGCCTAACTTACCGAGCTCTGCCAAAGCTTTGATGACCTCTGCCGCAAACGTCTCGTCACCCGCCGGGCTGTCGCACATCAGGAATTGATGTCCCGCTTAACTCTCTCGCAAGATCTCGTATTCCTCTCGCAGATCAAAAATTGTGTGCGCGAAAAAGTAGCCCGCCAACTCTCGCTCATCTCCAGCCTACTGGAGTGCAGTGCGCAGATTAGTCCTACACTACGGACTATTTACAAGTCTAAGTGTCTGAGGTCTTTCCTCCGCAGCTGGTACCACCAGTCAATTCACCATTGGCGTACGTTACGTTGAAGCAGCAGCGCGGCCACGACCACAGACGTTCCGAATGCTGCCTCTACTGCCTGCTCCTGTTTTAAGTCACCCATCCGCCTCGACCTCCAGTCCACCGAGTTCCTAATCCATGACGCATGCCGACAACCCACTGATCTGCTTTTCGTGTGGTCTACCAGAACACACCGCACGTCTGTGCCACCGCTGACCACTGCACTCAAGTGAAAACCCACGTCCATAAGAGTACCACCACACGTTCCTCTACACTTCAGACCCCGAATTGCACCCTCCCCGCCCAAGCCATCGACCAACGACCAACTTCCGATTGCCGATATCCTTCTGCACGTCGTCGCTTGCTTCCCCATGCACCGACTTCCCCCTAATTGACGCAGTTTCCAAGGCAAGAACTACGTCTTCATCGCAAAGCTCAAGGCCTCATCGTTCACCGCTGAATTCAATTATTGCCGTTCTTGAAGGTGTACCTGCTCTAGCCCTTATTGATACTGGTTCCACCATTTGTGCCATCGCCGGTAAAAGTTTGCCGTTCAATTCGAAAACTGACGACGCTATACTTTGGTTTGTTTCTTCATACTGCCACTGCACAGCCTGTGCAGCCTCTGGCTGCATGTACCACCACACTTGTAATTCAAATATTGTCCTACACAGTGCCGTTCGTAGTACTCCCACACTGTTCTCACAACATCAATTTAGGTTGAGATTTTCTTTCGCATCACCACGACGTTCTTGATTGCGCCCGTGCAGAAGTCGTCTTCAGTCCTCTTGGTGATTCTCTATCTGCAGGCAATCACCCATCCTACGCGAAGTCGGTCATTATTACCGACATCCAGATCCCTCCGCACGCTACTGTCTTCGCACCTGTGTTCCACCGCCTTCAACGCTACGGCATTCTTCACGCCTTCCTCTGCTCTTGTTCACCGCCACCTATCACCGCTCTCAACTACTCTGGTTACTTTTCAAGGTCGTGTGGCCAACGTGCCTGTGGAAAATTCGTTCATATTAACGATCACGCTGCTTCGGCGCGAATATATCAGCTCAATAGAGTCATTGGAAACCATCGCTACACTTGACTTTCCTGATTATTCATCGGAAGTCAGCGCCCTCTCTTGTAGTTCCGTGATTGACCCTTCCACTTCTGACATTTTTAACCGTGTCATCGACGAAGGCCTAAACCCACAACAGAGGTGTTAGTTTTTGAGCCTCCTTGACAAGTTTCCACCATCTTTTGACAGCCACAGCACTACTTTAGGTCAAACGTCTACTGTATGCCACCAGATTGACACAGGTAATCACCCACCACTATGGCAGTGACCGTACCGTGTTTTGCAGAGTGAACGCTGTGTCATCAATAAATGTGTAGGTGACATGCTAAAGCATGGCGTCGTCCAACAATCAAACAGTCCTTGGGCGTCACTGGTTGTTTTAGGTAAAAAGAAAAATGACACGATTCAATTTGGCATAGATTAGCGTCGTCTAAACAAAAAATGGCAGATCCTACGTAAAGTGGCAATCGATGATATGCGAAGCACGAACAAGAAATGTTGATATGTTTCTTTAAAATAAGCAAAGCGCCACGAGGTGGAGGTAAATGATGTCGTATATGACTTCCGTGCCATGTTTATGATGTTTGGGTATGTCGTTTACCTTCGCCATCTATTCACGTTACGTGATACCAAATTTAGTATATGTGGAGCTCGCGAAATGGCCGCGACCACGCTATGAGCTTGGTAAATTGTCATCTTCTTACATAACACGCGTGTCAGGATTAACATGTCTGCACCAGTCATATATTTAGTCATCTAGTGACGTCTTGCAATACAAAATTTGGTATGTGTGGAGCTAGCAAAATGGCCGTGAGCGCGTCATGAAGGGCCCAATATAGTCCTATGTAGTGTTGACGCGTGCGCAGGCTGGGCACAGTGCTGTACGTTAGCGAAATGCAAGCACTCTATAGTCTGATGCCAGGTGCGACCAGCGTTCTGCGGCACGGCCCAACGGCAACCTGCGCCAATTGCAACTTGCTGCGTTTCGCACTGATGCGGTACCCAGACAACACTGCGTCTCCTTCTTTACGTGACGAAGGGACGCTGGACGTGCTGAAACGCGCATGCGTCAAAGCAAAGCACCATGGCGTGCGCCTGCGAGTATATGGCAGGACCGGCGCCTGGTGGGGCAACACCTGCATGACGCGACGAAATTAACGCAGGTGAGCACGCGCACCACGTCACGTCGAAATTTATCGGCGTCTGAGCTGTCGCATGTATTCATGTTCTCGCATGACACACATCTCATGATTATTATGTTTGCAACAATCACAAACCTTCGTCATCCATTGGGGTCAGGTAATACCAAATTTGGCATACGAGAAGCTAGCGAAATGGCCGCGAGTGCATCATCGTTGTGACATGTAGTCATGTTGTTACACGAAACGCATGTCGTGATTATCATGTTTGGATGGGTCGTTTACATATGTCGTACGTTCGCGCCGCGTAATACTGAGTTTGGTACATGTGAAGCTAGCAAAATAGCCATGAGCACATCGTGGGCGTAGCATGTATTCGTATTGGTACATGACACGCATCTCATGTTTATCATGTTTGCACCAGTATGATACCTTCGTCATACATTCACGTCCCGTAGTACCCAATTTGGTAATAGTGAAGCTAGCGAAATGACCACCAGCGCACCATGAGCGTTGCATGTAGTCATGTTTTTACATGACACGCATGTCATGAGTTTCATGATAGGGTCTGTCGCTTGTGTTCGCTATGCAGTCACGCTATACCATACCAGCTTTAGAACATGCCATGTGAACAAAACCACCAGAAGACCTGTAAGACAAAGTAATGTAAATAATGACTATCATGACATACCTGTAGCGCTTTTCATGTTATGGCTAATGAAAGGCGTTCTTCATACAGTCATGTTATGCCATACTAAGTTTACTATCGATACAATTATCAAAACGGCCGGAGAGCTAAAAGTCGTAGGCAGCTAGACAGATAGATAGATAGATAGATAGATAAGTAGACAGATAGATAGATAGATAGATAGATAGATAGACGATAGACGATTTAGGTCGCCGAAGTTCGCTAAGAAATGCTTGGCATTTATTAACATGAAAGAATGTTTATCCTTTGCCTTGAATCGATGACGCCTTCGACTTTTTACAAGGCGCAGACTTCTTTTTGTCCCTTGACCTACGCTTTAATTATTGGCAAGTGCTCATGAATCTAGATGACAGGACAAAAAATGCCTTGGTTACACTAGACGGCTTATACGCGCGATGCAATTAGGCCTATGCAATGCGCCGGCAACATTTGAGAGCGTGATGGACACTATCCTGCGAGTCCTCAAGTGGAACACGCGTATGTGCTACTTAGATGAATTGTTGGTATTTTCGCCCGATTTTCCCATGCACCTTCGTCGCCTTGAATAAATTCTACGATGCCTCTCTACAGCGAGCCTCCAACTAAACTCGAAAAAGTGTCGCTTTGGAGCACGCAAGCTGACCATGCTGAGACACGTGGTGTCGAAAGATGGCGCTCTTTCTGACCCCACTAAGCTACGTGCTGTTTGTGAGTTCCCGAGGCCCGTATCTCTTAAGGAGCTGCGTGGATTCTTTGGGATTTGCTCTTACTTCCGCCGCTTCCCGCCTGCGGCAGTTCCTTTGCAAAGCTCTGTGAACTGCTTACAACACCACCTATGCTGCGTCATATCGATTCAAGTGCTCCCAAAGAAATCCACACGGATGCTAGCGGTGTTGGTCTTGGTGCTGTACTCGTCCAGTGAAAGCCTGGTTACCAAGGATATGTTGTTGCGTACGCGAGCCACATTTTTACCAGAGCAGAAACAAATTATTCCGTAAATGATAAATAAAGCCTAGCGATCAATTGGGCAATTACAAAATTTTGGCCTCATCTGTAGGGCCACACTTTTGCTGTTTTTACCGATCACTACACGCTCTGCTGGTTATTCTCCCTCAAGCAACCCTCCAGACGCTTGGCACGATGGGCTTTACGGCTCTAAAAAGACACCTATGTCATTTATCGCTCAGGTCAGAATCATGCCGATGCCGCTGCTCTTTCTCATTCGCCTTTTTCTACCGATATTGTGAGTGTCTTCATTCAAGACAACTTACTTCCACTGTCAGGACTCATCGACATGGCTTCGGAGCAGCGCAAATATTCGTGGATTGCGTCTCTGATGGATTACCTATCTCAAACACTCACCCGACCGTTATCTCGAGTGGTACACCGACAAACGCCTCACTTCGCCTTCCATGATATAATCACAGAACACCTATACACTGCCTCTTAGGGAAGGCAAACTGTACCTTTGGCGGTGCAATGAAAGTAAAGGTAGCGGGGATGTTGTGAACTAACTTATCCGACCTAGAGACGGTGCTGGTAGGCCTCTATTCATCATTGCGCTAAAGCGATATAGCGGCTGCTTTGGTAGCGGGAGCGGGGGGTTGGGGTGCACCCCCGTAGGTTTATGGGCGTTTATTCGCTACTTTTGCGGGGTGGAATTCGCGCATATGGAACCCTAAAGTTACTATAAATATTTCCGCTATGTAGCCAGGTGACCTACAGACCTCAACTGGCAAAAACACGCCAAGCAAGTAAGCTTACAATGTTCATTGACTATCGTAAATGCAGCAGTATATATGTAAACAAGGAACACTGTCTCTCACAGAGTTGAAAAATACATGCAAAAAACGTGATGGCTATCTGTTAATTAAAATTACCCACCAAAATTGTGCAACTTTGTCTCTTGTCTCGTTCATTCAGACAACAATATTTACACTGGACACCCCTTTCACTGTACTTTGTACTGTGCTGCCCATTGGCTTTCTCACCACGCATGGTCTCAAAAAGTTCAGTGTCAGTACGAGTAGCTTGAACCGCAATGTGGCAGTTGACAAAGCATTGGTGAGAAGCACATCACGTTTAATAAAAAGAAATGACCCTACGCTGTTGTGCAAGGTATCCCTGCACATAACATTGTTCGCGATATTGTGTTTAGAATCTGTGTTTTTACCTGCACGTCGGATCTTTTTACGACTAACTAGATCAACTTACAGCTGTGGTAAGCAAGTGTATTCTGGGAAAACACCATTTATAGGATCTTGTTGAAAAGGAAACTTGGTTTACGTTTCAAAAGAAGTAAAAAGGTTGAAGTGACAGGCACTTTAATTGAATAACAGTTGGCGAAAAATGAATGCCTGAGTCGAAAAATTTCAGCAAGTCAACATTCTTGTCAAAGTTGTCACGGATGACAAGAGAATTAGCTACCCGTGCCCTTGCTCGCCTACTGTAGATCAGCTGACTTACGACATTGAGGATGCCTGTTGGTGCTTCTAAATTCGCTCAGTTGTAAGGAAGAAAATATGCACCAGTGGATAGCACTCGCAATACACTGCACATGACGTATCTGCCACTTCTCAGCGAAAGTATTAAAGTGATTGTTCTGGCTTTGTAGTCATCTGCTTGACGGGAAACGCAGACGCCCATGTTGGCGAATATTGTTGCTCACGCCTATTGTAGGGTTCACACTGTATTTACATTTTCGCACGCTAAAATAACTAGCTTTTATAATTTACGAGGAGTTGTTCACAGCTCAAGGACCAACTTTGAGGAGTAAAACAAGGGCGGGAACACATTGTTGAGACTTTTGAAATGGCTGCACAAATACGTACGAAAAAGAGTGGAGCACCACGCCAAGCATTCATAACCACGAAACTGTTCAAGTGGACAGGATATTGCAATATAATGAGGACTAACACTTATTGGTCTGTAAGACAAAGTTCCCCTTGTTGGCTTCACCACATTTTGCACAAGTTTAGCTGACATGCCCAGATATCACCAAGCTAGGTTCCACAAATGCTTACCGACCAACTCAAACACTAAAGAAAATCAAGTGGATGAGTGTTTTTGGACTGCTACCGATAAAACAGGGATGATTTGTTTTCGCACACTGTTGCACAGGTGACGGCGCTTCATAGCGTACGCAATTCCAGAAAACACACAGTGGTGTCACCGCTTATTTTCGAAAAAACCGAAAACAATTGAAGCAGTTTGCTTACTCCAGTTCAAAAATGACGGCTATCATTTTCCAAGTTAAAATAAAATTTTCAGTGTTTGATTTCATAAAATGTGGGGCGCACGTACAGCTGACATATGCTAAGAAGAACTAATACCTGTAATAAGTACAATAAACATTGAAGACGTCCCTAATTTTCATCCCGAAGCGGCCTCCAACATGAACACATGCGTCCTTAGACTACAAACAGAACTGATAGGAAGCTTAAATATTCTGGTAGGGAACCCTAATTGCTCGCCCTGCTGTCTTGTGCCAGCATTCTGTGAATATTATTTTTCTTTTTCACTCGAAACAGTGGCTCGGGGTACCATTTGAAGACAGTAATAAACTTGGGATCACCGTTCGCAACAGGTTCAATTAACAAGCGACTATCTTTTATTCAGATTGACTGAATAAACTACAGCGACGGTACGAGAAGCACTAAGAAGTTAGCAGTGATTCTGTAAAAAAGTGAAGTAGGTTTTTGCTAAACTAAGCCCCCAATAAAACTTTTGCTAATCAATATTTACTTGGTTGGAACCAAGTGAGCCTTACTTTTTAAATGACCTTCAAAGTGTTTATGCTTTGCATTGACAAGTGCATAAATTAGTTTTTATTTCTTTTTTTTGTGCCAATTATGCCTGGTCATTAAATACATTGCTCAAACAATGAACAATGGAAGAAGCTGATATCACATTTTTATTCCTAACTACTTGCCTAACTGCCTGCCTCACTTTTAACACGGGTACCACACAAAACTTGTCCTTATGGCAACATATTTCACAGAAATATCAAGGAAATAGCTGTTAGTATGAATTCGAATTGTTAACATGTACAAACGCTGGCCAACATTGATTATACCTAATGAGTGCACTCACTCATTGTTCCTTTAGAAATTAAGATACCTTTAAAAATGTCTTGCCATGGGTCAGGCATTTTGACTAGAAAAAATATTGTTACAGTAAGAGATCGTTATTTGAACTCGGTTAAGTGAAAGCGTGCAGCCCAGTGTATTTCCATTGGGGGAAATCTCTCGACAATTTGAGCACATTGGTATCCACAACAGCTAACTCAAACTGGGAGCTCCTTGTTTTCCTTGCTGCTCGCACAAGTCTGTCCAGAGTGATCCCAACATTTTGCAAAAACAAACCGAACAAAATAAACTAGAGAAGGAAAACAACGGAGCAGCATTTCTGAGCAGATGAGATTTCAGATGCTGAACTGGAGCGCTTGGCCAAGCTAGGAATGATAGTCAAGGAGTCATAGTGGAAAAAAATGCAACCGAATGCAAATCACTCATTACTTTTTAAATTGATTGCGTTAGTTCTGTCTTGTAAACAAACATGTTTTTGAAGCATAAGTATTGGCATACGTTTTAACATTAGGGCTCACTGCTTGCGGGCATGTCGGTGCTTGTTTTTAGCGTATCATCAGCCTGATTGCACCCTCTGCAGGACAAAGGCCTCTCCAATGATCGGCCAATTAACTTGGCCCTGTGCGTTGTGCTGCCACGTTACACGCACAAAGTTTTTAATATAATTTGCCCACCTAACCTTCTGCTTTCACTTCATGCGTTTTCCTTCTCTGTGAATGCAGTCAGTTACCCTTAACGACCAGCGGTCATTCTGCCTGCGTACTACATGCCCAGCCTATGGTCATTTCTTTTTCTTGATTTAAACTGCGATATCTTTAACACCGACTTCTTCCCTGACCCACTCTGCTCTCCTCTTGTGTCTTAACGTTACACCCATCTTTTTTCTTCCATTGGTCGCTGGGTCGTCCTCAATTTAAGCTGAACCCTCTTTGTAAGCTAACCCTCTTTGTAAGCTTCCGTAGGTAAGTACGGGCAAGACGCAGCTGTTATATACATTCCTCTTGAGAGTTAGTGACAGATTATCTTTCATGAGTTGAGAATGCTTGCCGAATGTGATTCACCCATTCCCGTTTTTCGTTATTTTTCTAGGTATTTTCTGAAATGGTTCGGCTCCGCGATTGCCACCTCTGCAGGACATGTCTTGCTTAATGAAGGCACGAGTTCTTGCGCAGTTTTTATACTTTGATAGCTTGACTCCCAACATGCACCCGGTATTAGTACCTATATCAACACTACTATAGCTGTACCTACCACTGCCTTGCAACAGTCCTTACATTCACAGCACTCTATGCACAATGTGAAAAAGAAGTGCTGCTAATTATAAACTACTACAAGCCCATTTGTTACCTAGTTATATGTGATACTTTTTGCAAAGTTTGACACGTAGCGTGAAATACAGTATGTACACCTAATGACATACACTGTTAAAAGTTTTGAAGCCTGCACATTTCTGGTAAATGAGTAATTATTAAAGCAAGAAACAACAATCCGTGCACCCAATTTTGTACAGCTTGAACATACCGCACAGTATTACTGCTTTTCTGTATAGGGCTTCCATTTGTCCGTCTGGCTTATTGGTGACAATTGGAGTGGTCACTATGGCAATTGTGGAGCTTCTTACGACGAGATGGGGCGGCTGGGAAATGAATGGTCTCTCTTTAGTGCAGTTTTCTGGGAACGAAAAAAAAACAGACTTGTGCAGGGTAAGACAAATGGGTTGAACAAATTATGTTCAATAAATAAAATGTCTTCAACCATATCTTGCGAGGATTTTGGCTCATGAGCTTGCTTACAGTGATGACACACTCTCAGCTCATTTGAGGTAGGTTCACAGCGATTAGGCATCCAAGCGTACACTGATATGAGCAGTTCCTTGGAGGCTACGGTTGGGTTGTAAGAAAAAAAAACGGTTCTGGTTACTCTGGTAGAAGTGTGAACGGATTTGTGATGCTTGACTAAAAAATATACATATAGGAACACTGCATGGACATAACACTGCTGTTTTTGTGTATTTTTCTCGTGAATTGCGCTATAATGAATTTGTTTTAGTGACGTTCTTCAGAGGACAAAGCTAGGTAATTCCCTGACTCGATGGACTATATGGTTCATGCAAATGTATTATGCTTCATTGCAAACTTACGAAAAATGTACAAATGCGTATATGTACTAAAAATTCACTTGGCTCTACCATGTATTGAATTTTTGGGCATATATTGCAGCAGACTCATTTTGAGCAGAAACAGGTAGAACGTATGGTGTGATCTGTGCTACAAATTTAACAGCAAATATATATTCAGCAAATGTGACAACGAAGTAAACAATCTCAAACATTCACAAGGTGTGCATCTCATTAGCTGTACAAGTCGAAAAGCCTTATGAAAGGTCAAAAGCTGTAGCGCACGCAAAATAAAAGGGCCATATTCAGATACGAAGCAGCGCATTTTCACTCACCTGAGAACACGCACACGCTCTGTAAGAATATTCCATCTGCATAGGCAGTCATCTGAGCAATTAGCCGGCGTTGAATTTTCACGCTGGAGGCTGCGCAGCCACACGTCGAGTAAGCACAGCAGCTGACATACTTCACAGCCACTGGATACGTTCCATTTGTCGTAGTGACCCGTAAAAGCTGACTCACAAGCTCGCATTGATATATCAAACCTGAATTGAAATGGAGCTTCGAAATCTCGATCGACAAAAAGTACCGTGGCTAACCGCTGACAATTTGAACAAAATTAAGCGTCAGAAACGCAATTGATGTCAATAAGCTGCTGCTTTTTAAACTTAGCCGTCCTACTGCACCAGTGCAGCCGTTACAGTGCCAGTGCGACCATTCGACCGGTTTGTAACAACCTTTAAGGTCCTGTGCCATACACATCAGCTGGGAATCGCTGGATTATTGTAGTGGGCGACCATGTTCCGAGGTATGCATAAACGGCCACTCTGCCAGCCGCGACGGCACGTGCCGTTGCGTCTCTCCTGCTGTAACGTTTTGTTCTGCGTCACACTCCGCCATGGTGGTCTAGTGGCTAAGGTACTCGGCTGCTAACCTGCAGGTTGCGGGATTGAATCCCGGCTGCGGCAGCTGCAATTTCGATGGAGGCGGAAATGCTGTATGCCCGAGTGCTCAGATTGGGGTGCACGTTAAAGAACCCCAGGTGGTCGAAATTTCCGGGGCCCTCCACTACGGCGTCTCTTATAATCATGTGATGGTTTTGAGACGTTAAACCCCACGTATCAATTGTTCTGCGTCACGGCCCTCCTCGTGAACATTTGAGCGACCGAGGCCACGTCTTTTTAGCGGATGTTGTTCAAGAACCTCTCGCTGCGTTCCGTGTGATTCATGACTGTACTACCGCATATCGCCCACAAAAAACGACTTGAGCGAACATTTCAACCGCACTCTTGGCGACATGGTATGTATGTCGCCTCCGACCACACCAACTGGGATATTATTCTTCCCTAAGTAACGTATGCTTACAACACGGCACCACAAACGACGACAGACTTTTCTCCTTTCTTTTCTATAGCCGAGAGCCATTATCTCCAATCAACATCATTTTACCCTACCGACCTGACTCATACGAAGGTGCACAACTTTCCGAAGCCACACTGTATGTGCAAGAATGGCGGCAAACATGTTGCATTCTTACAGCACAAGCACCAGAGCTACAGAAATTTCGTAACGACGACGGACAGTCCCACCGCCACTTTTCGCCTAACTCTCTTGTTTGGGCATGGGTGCCTCCCAGTGCTGCTCCTTGTATCTCTACAAAGTTCGTCAGCAGGTACCATGGACCTTACCGTGTCACAGAGAAAACTTTCACAGTCAACTACCTTATCGAACCCCTCACGCCCAATTCGAATTTGTGCCGCCGAAGCCACAAAATCGTACACGTTGATCGTCTCAAACCTTATCCTGAACCACTTGTCCTCCCGGGCTCCTTAACATCTTTTTGGCTCCATCTTCAGCGAGGCGAAATTATGTATTGAAGAAGTAGTGGGCCATGAAAAGCTCGGCAAACACAACATAAGCGCTAAGCACAAGGCGCTCAGCCCGGACGTTGTCGCCGCTTTCGCTGTCTAGGCCTACGCTCCTGTTTTGTCTGAACAGTTCTGGCTGTCTCAGTTCTTTATTATGTTAAGAACTATTCTGTTATTAAAAAGTGCGCAACATTAGCAACAGCAATATTTCCGTTCAACATTTTCCCATTACACCAAACATTTATGGGCTGATTTCACTTTCCCTGACAATGCAGTTTATGAGAGATCACGGAAAACTTTATATGGTGGGGATATCTGGAGGGTCGATCCGACCATCGACAAACCGTGGATATGACTGCATGTTCACTGACTTCAAGTCTGACCGCAGTACATCAACAGAACTCAATCATGATTTATCCTTCGTGGAATTTAAGGTACGTATAAACCATACCTGCTTTGTCGACAAAACAAATGCTTCAGTTTTCGCTTAACTAATAGACACCTTATCAATGCCATTAAAACGTGGGAGAATGTAATTCTGACTTTTATACAGCGGCACTGGTATGGTCCAGGGTGACAAACATGCGATCAATCACTTCCGAAGCATTCTGTAGAGATTATAACCGAGCGAAGTTAGAAACCTGCCCAGCTGCTCCACTGCGACCCATCGTCGCATTACGTAGAGCAATCTGTGCGAATGCTATGCGCTATTTTAGAGTCTTCATTTTATTCATGGCCATGTCTGAGGAAACGCGTGAGAAATGATGAATTCTGTGCAGTTCACCCTCAGACCTCCACATCTTTTTACCGAGAAATATTGAGGCCGTTTTAAGTGAAACTCATTTAGTTTCAAACTGCTGGCACAATGAGCGTCTACCTACGCATCTACCTATCTATCAATTTTTATATGATCTATCTATCTATCTATCTATTTATCTATCTATCTATCTATCTATCTATCTATCTATCTATCTATCTATCTATCTATCTATCTATCTATCTATCTGGCCACCTACGTCTGGGCGTTCTTGTCATTACCCCTTTGACTTGAGCTATACCGAGATTAGTATGTAAGGGTATTAGTATGCAAGATTAGTATGTACGGCTCGCTGGTCATGACATGACTAACGTAACAATCTTGTAGCACACGTCTTCGAACACTTTACGCCATACAATGAGATATGCCCGGTGCTGGGTATGTGCCATCAGTGTTCGCGTATGTGCCAGTGGTATCCCTGGCGAAGAGACTTTTGCCGCACTCGAAAACAAGAAGTAGCTATCACAAGGCTGCGTTGCCGGGTACCAAATCTCAATTTCTATAAACAAAGGTCTGCTTAGGCACCTTCGCCACTGTGCGCATTCTGTGATGAACTGGAAACAATAGACCATTTCTTTTTGACTTGCAGGCGGTTGAACACATTACGAAAAACCCTATTAGAAATACCTTTGCGTGGCATTGGTATGGACTTATCTCTGCCTGTCATTTTGTCTTTTGGAGCTTCCATTTCTGGTTTCTCTAATGGCACAGTATGCGCGGCCGTCCGGGAATATATTGATGAAACTAATAGGTTGGCTAATTAACCAGTTTCATTATCTTAACATGTCCACATAATTATATAGTATAAAATCAGATTATTGGTCTATTCTAAGAATAAATTTGCTTATGCAATTATTTGTATGCATTACATTAGGCACCACACTTGCCTATAGGCTATCGGTAATCTTTCTATTATACCTCCATCATTCTAAATCTGAACAGTAAATTTTAAGGCCACTCGATTCTTGGCCAATCCCCCACAGTGGGTATGCGCCACTAACAATAGGAGAACAACAACAACAACAACAACTGAAACTTTGTGTCTACCCAATAACGGTGAAAACACACTTGGGAAATTTCACAACGTGAACGTTAAGGTAACGCTAAATTCTGCAGCTCAGCACTTTCCTGGGCTATCAAGCAATCTACCACAGAGCACTGTAAGTTCTCGGGAGTGCTTTTCAAAGAAACTCTAATGGTCGTGACACGCAAATTCTGGTTGCTGTGATGCTTATATTATTTTACAAACATCAGTCAACTACTATAAGAAAGTCGTAACATCGGGTCAACGTCAATTGTAGCGAGGCCTATTCGTTGAAATTGATTTATGTAGCAATGCTTACGGCTTCCATCAACGCCAGCACAAGCACTCCATTTCAGCTTACCACTCTTGGTGTTCCTAATATCTATATTGCTTTTGGAAACGTTACGCACCTGTAAACAAATTGTTATACAAAACATTCTTGGATATTAAACGTATGTACGTGCGTGCATTTTTAGATACTGTTAGCATCACTTTCAAATATGTGACTAAGTAAAAAGGTATAACACCATCATCTTCCATCCGCATACTTAGCGTAACATTGATTCCGAAGGTACGTGGAATGTAGTGAATTTTTTCGCGATCAAAGATACAAAAATTGTGTATAATTGAAGAAATTACGACAGGTCGGAGTTTTATACATAGTAAAAGGGCTATTTAAGCATGTATGACATATAGCAAATCACAGGAGAAAGAAAAATCAAGACATAGGCCATCTCGCTAACCAATGCAGAAGGTGATCACGTGATCTCACGAATTTGCAGTGTATTCATACAGGAAGAACCTAGACACAAACAACCAGACAAAAACGACTCGTGAGATCTTTGAAGCATTGAAGATCGACGTCAAAAAAAGACCTCAGTTAGATGGCCTTCAATCGATATATCAAACAATGAAGTTAATTTTTTAAACAAGACTGGTCAGAGAAAAATGGCGCCTATTTTTTACGTGGTAATTTAACTTAGAATGCAGGCATCTATCTGTTGTTTTACCCATTTGTCTTTTATTTTCGGTGTTGTTTAGAGCATGCATATATATATATATATATATATATATATATATATATGGAAGTGAAGCAACGCTACATAGCGGTTGTGG
Source organism: Rhipicephalus annulatus (assembly GCA_013436015.1). Classification (NCBI taxonomy): domain Eukaryota; kingdom Metazoa; phylum Arthropoda; class Arachnida; order Ixodida; family Ixodidae; genus Rhipicephalus; species Rhipicephalus annulatus. The sequence goes on from WOVY01007465.1 coordinate 19,957, forward strand.
TAATTATATTACCAAAGTTTTCGACCGTTGGACCAGTCTTCGTTAGGAGGCCCGTGTACATGCACGCGACGGGGGCGGGCTGAGTTGAGTGGCGGGTTCAGCTTACCTCGACGCGCCCGAGTTTATATGAACTCGCATGGACGAGTTGAGGTGAGCGGTGATCGCAGCGACGCTTTGCGTCAAGGCGAGCCGAAATCCCGTCTTTCGGTACCGGTTTCCCCTCCTCCAAGCCTGCGCTCTCGCCTCTCGCCGCTGTGGGCTGCGGTTGTTTACGCAGTTTTCGCTCCGCCACCGCGATGGCTGTCTTGGTATTTTTTCTCAGTTTGCACCAGCTGTACTTTATGGTTGTGTTGGTGTCTTGGCTAACACTGCACAACGCGATGGCAGCAGTGGTTCTCTTGCGTCACAGCGCTCGCCGCAGGCGTATCCGCAGCCTGACGCACCGTCCCCTGTTCACCCCTTGCTGGTCTCTCCAGGAATTCACCGTGATTCATGGTTTGTAACGCCTTTCATTTGTGTACCTGATGCTGTGGAAAATCTTTTGAAGCCCTACACGCGAGCCATTTTTTGCTATAGTTGTGGCTTGTCGCCAATATGAATTAAGCGGTGCTCTGAACCTCGTTGAAAATTTTAAATTGAAAACAATAAGCAGTTTAAATGAAAATGACTAAAGACCCTCATCGATTGTTGGAACGAAGTGTACAGTTCCACCACAACTAAGTGCACCGTGTTCCTCATGCCTCATACGCTCACCCTGTTTGGCTAATCTGATTTCTGTGGCTTTTGGACTGGACAGTGAGATCCTTACACAATGAATTTTTAATCTGAGGGCTTGTAATTTCAATTGGAATGCAATATATAATTTTGAGTAAAATTTCTATCGGCTTACGTAAAAATTCTTACGGCCGCATACCATTTTGCCGTAATTTTACACCTCTATTTTTATTGTGCCTCGTTTATGCTTAAAAATGAAAGTAATTTGCTATTTTTTATATTTTCTTGCAGGATTGGAGCAAATCACTCAGTTTTTTCTCGTTGACTAAAGCTAGCAACGTTGTTATTTCATCATCTGTCCACATGGTGCGTGCAGCCCGCGAGGATGTCATCGTGCCTAGCACGCGCATACCAGCCGACAGAGAAAGAGCAATGTCGGAGTGATGGGGACAGGGGAAGCGATCACGAGCCGTCAACTCAGCGCGACCGGTTATACATGCCCTTTCTGAGCGGGGCGGCTTCGGTGAACCTACCCCCTGTCTCCGGGTCGACTGGACTCGCCGCGACGACTCTCCGCCCCGACGCGTCCGCCTATACATGGGGAGGGCGAGTTCAGAAAACCTGTTTATTTCGGCTCAACGCGCCCTCGTCGGGTCAATGTAAATGGGCCTAGGGTTTGTGAAGAAGTGCGACGCTAAGCGAACATGCCGCATTGCCATGGTGGTGCTGGAAGGAAACGGGAGAGAGCGACTAACTCGTGGTGTTTTAAGGTGGTGACATATGCTTTGCCGAACAGTTTCTTCTTCGTCTCACTCGCTGCAGCAAACCAAAAAAGAACCAAAAAACAAAGAAAAGGGAAAAGAGAAAAAAGAAAAAAAGAAACAGGGGGTAGGAGGACAAACAAAAGAGGGTGAAAGGGCGGCTTCCGCAACGCGTCTTTGAAGGTCACGAAGTGAAATGGCGGGTGAGCTAGGGTGGCAGGCAATTACCTGTAGCAAGACGAGGGACTCAAGCGGAGAGAGCGCCTGATTCGGCCCCTTCTGTGGTCGGTTAGAAAAACGAAAGGAGAAACACGTGTTTCGTTTTTACTGAACCTAAACTGACGCATTCCGTACGTGGGGGGAAGGGGGGAGGCAGATTTCGGGGCAAAGATGGTGAAAGCACAAAAGGCGGTTTGGAAAGTAAAGCCGACATTTAGGGTAGGAAGGCACACGTTGTCAATATGACTGCGTACGTGTCTACAGCCCTTTTGTACCGCTTCCCGGAGCGCCTGTGGTTGAAATTGGCTGGTGCTGGTTGGGTTCTCCCACTTGGAGATAATAAGGCAAACATAAGTCAAACAGAATGGCAAAGAAATTATAAAGAAAGGTGAACAGTGAAAATGAAACAAATATTAACAAAAATAATGGAATGGGTGATATTGTGCGAGAGATAAGTGCACAAATATGGAAACTCAGGGAAATGCAGACAGTCAAGAAATAACACAAAATAAAATATTTACGACAAAAATTATAAAATGATAAACAAGTAAAAATCATACAACAGAGGTACATATACGAATAGTACATTGAAAAATTTTTTCGGTTGGTTCAATCCCCCGATAGCTATTGGGCACCTCTGTTGAGCATATCCAAGAATAAAGATCATAATAATATTAGGATAACAGTTATGAATAAAAATAAAAAAATTTAAATTCAAAAACAATTAAAAATGAAAGCATTTACATATTCAAAAAATAAAATCTACGCCAGACTCGATTTCTGTCCCATATCACCGCTGCATGACCTATGAAACGATAGGTTGCCGATGCTTTTGGCAATCTATCACTCCTTAGGTCATGCAGCGGCAAGATGAGACAGATTTGTGTGCTCTCGCACAATAGCACTCATTTCATTGTGTTTGTTATTATGTGTTTCATGCCGACAACGTGGACGACCTCCACAAGGTTTTGCCATTTCGAGCGCTCCTGTCTATCAGGGTTTACTTCATAAGCTGACTCACTTAGCCGGCGAAGGACCTTATATGGGCCAAAGTATCATCGAAGGAGCTTTTCTGACAGGTTGAGGCGTCGTATAGTTGTCCAGATCTATACTTGATCACCTGGCTGGTATTCAACTTCTCTACGGCACAGGTGGTAGTAGTCCACATCCTGCAACTGCTTGAAGTTTGAAGTTTTATTTAACCACAGTGTTACACCATACAATGTGTGTGGTTCTTGACGTATTCGGTGCTTTGCCAACTGGCATTCTTTTTCAGCTTTCTGCAGAAATTTGTCATTGTCGACTGGGAGCATGGCATCGAGAGTTGACTTGACTATGCGACCATAGACAAGCTGAAATGGAGTGACGCGGGTGGTCTGTTGGAGGGCCTAATTTTGGGCTAACATTTCGTAAGGCAAGATTTAATCCAACATTTTATGCTTCAAGTCCTCGTACATCGACAGCATGTCAGTGATCGTGCGATTTAGACGTTCCGTTAACCCATTCATTTGGGGATGGTAGGCAGTGTTTTTCCTATGACTGGTGTTCGTCATTATTATCAAACACTGCATCAACTCCGACGTGAAAGCTGCTCCTCGGTCGGTGATTACTACCTTTGGGGCGCTATATCCAAGAACTATGCTGTGCACAAAAACTTGGCTACTTCAGCTGCCGTTCCTCACTCAAGGCAGCCGTTTTCTGCGCACTGCGTTAAGTAGCCGGTCGCGACGATGATCGGCCACTTTCCCAATGATGACATTAAAAATGGTCCAAGAAGATCCATTACAACTTGTTCAAACGGTGAAAGGTGGTTTTATTTTGACATTCGTGACATGTCTTCACATATTGCTGCATGGACGCCAGCAGCTTGCACCAGTAATACTTCTGATAAATTCTGGCAAATGTCCCGCTGACGCCCAAGTGACGATGGTTCATTATGACAAGTTTCTAGGATTTCAGGCCTCATTGCTAACGAAACGACGAGTAAGAACTTTGTATAGCACATTTTCACGGAGACAGAGTGCAGATAATGTTCTCCTAAATACACGTAGGACCTGGCTGCCACGCCCTTCAAGGTGTTCGATCAATGGGAGCAGTTCTGTGTCAGCTCGTTGATGCTCAGCAATATCTGAGGCTTCCATCACATAGAGAAGTGTCGAGTCGTCTTGTTATGAAGGAGTAAAGTTAAGTGGCAAGCGTGATAAGGAATCGGCATCATTGTATTTTCGCCCAGACCGGTATACAACAGTAACGTCGTATTCTTGCAGTCGGAGGCTCTATCTGGCAAGACGTTCCAACGCGCCTTTTAAGTTCGCCAGCCAGCAAAGTGAGTGGTGGTCGCTGACGGCACAGAACGGCCTTCCATAGAGGTATGGTTTGAACTTGCTGATAGCCCATACCACTGCCAAACACTCCTTTTCTGTCACAAAATGGTTTTTAGGCTTTTTATAGGGTGCGGCTTGGGTAAGCTATAACTTTTTATTCTCTATTTTGCCATTGTACGAGTACTGCACTGAGACCAATATTGCTTGCGTCTGTATAGAGTTCCGTGTCAGTGGTCTCGTCGAAGTGGGTAAGGATCGGTGGGCTCTGTAGACATTGCTTTAAATTGTTGAAAGCTGTTTCTTGTTTTTTACCCAAAGCGAAACATTCTTCGTATTTTGCGAGTTTGTTTAGAGGTTCAGCGATTTTCGTGAAATTTTCTAGAAATCGTCTGTAGTAAGCGCATATGCCCAAAAATCAACGCACCTCTTTCTTGTTTGTGGGCTTTTGCAATCCTGCGACCACCGCAGTCTTGTCTAGATCAGGGCCAACACTTTCCGCGCCGATTACGTGTCTCAGAAAACGAAGCTTGTCGAATCCAATCTGGCACTTTTCTGATTGTCAAGTCGGCCGACTGGGTAGCCTGAAGCAGTGACCGCAGTCTCTGTACATGTTGGTGAATCGTCGCAGAAAATACCACAACATCGTCCTAGTAGACTAGGCATGACTGCCACTTCAGCGCCGTGAGTACGCTGTCCATCATGCGCTGGGATGTTTCTGGTGCACAACAGAGGGTGAAAGGTAGTGCTTTAAACTCTTACAAGCCATCCGGGTTACGCAAGCGGTCTTTTCATGGTCTCTGTCATCCACTTCGATTTGCCAATATCTGCTTCTTAAGTCGAGTGAAGAGAATTATCTGGCGTGCCGTAGCCGATCCAATGTGTCATCAATATGCGGTAAAGAGTATACATTCCACTTAGTTTCCGGTAGTCTACACAGAATTTGAACGTGATGTATTTTTTCTCAAGAGAGCTACCGGCGATGCCCACGGGCTGCTAGATGGCTGAATGACATCCTCCAGTAACATCTCTTGCACCTTACTTTTTATAACCTCTCTTTCTTTCGGTGAAACTCTGTAAGGGTGTTGATACACTGGCCTAGTTGTTTCCTCTGTTATGATCCTGTGCTTCATGATCTGCGTGCGACGTACTTTTTATGAGGTAGAAAACGATTCTGAGAATTCATCTATGAGTTCTTGCAGGAATTTTCTCTCGGCTGGCGTTGGACTTCAGCTGATTTAAAGTGATGTTCCTAGGTCAAGCGTAGTTTCTGAAGCAGGTGGCTCTGACGCAACGTCACATAAGTCGGTAACTTTGGTAAAGCTGTGTAGAAAAGCGATGGCAGTGTCTTTTGCGACATGCTGAATTTTGTTTCCGTCATTGGTGAACATTACGTTGGCAAGCCCAAGACGTAAGCGAATATTACCCCGAGCTACGCAAATGCCTTTCTTTAGCAGCAACTGGAGTTTGCCATGCGCTAGTCTTTCAGAGTCGATGAATGCGTCGTTCCTTACGCCAAGCAGGACGCTGCATTGTGGTGGCATGGTTACATCGTCGTCAATAGCACGCAATGCAGAACCTCGTGTCTCCTCGTCTATGGTTAGCTTTGTCGAAAAATAAGTACTAGAATTCTGCAGGTTTAATATGGCGCCGTTAGCCAGCAGAAAATCTATCTTGATTATTACGTCTCTCGAGCAATCTGGCAGAACTAGGAGGTCAGCGACATAAGTAAAAACCTAAATGCCGATCCTGGTGGTGCACCTTACCAGAGGTGTTATCAAATGTACCCTAGCCGCGCGTATTTTAGATCCACTGAATGGCGACAAAACTTTCTTCAAATCTTTTGCGATTGCATACCTTACGACTAAATAATCGGCACCCCTATCAAACACTACGTTAAATCCCCGCCCTTCCACAGTACCACGCAATTCTGAAGAAATTTTTTTCTTTACTTATCTTCATCGTCGTTTTCTGCTCGTCGCTTTTTCGCTGGGGCCTTGACTGAGGATCTTTGCTCTGTTGTACATCAGCGGCCTTCCCTCCCCAGATCGCTGGCCTCAGTCTTCCTGACGCCGGCTTGTCGACCGATGGTTTCATGATTGTGGTGGTGAACATGAAAGTCACAGACTTAGCGATTGATAACTATTTGGTGCTGGAAGCTAGCGGCTGGAGATCCCTCTTTTGCAAGGTACTTCTCTATTTCTAAGGGCCTTTCACAATTACGCGGGCATGAAGCATACAAAGAAAACCCAAGCAGGCCAACTCTTCGGTATGGACAGTGTCGGTAATGATATCCAGCTTCTCCGCAGTGATAAAAGAGCGGTATCCTGTGAGGTGTGCGCCACACATCGCTTTTCCATGGTCTCTGCTCTCCGAGAAAAGGTGAGCTGGTCGAAGCTGACTGGCGGGCACCGGAAGTCGCGAGCGACGTATTGTGCACGGCTGGTTGGCCTTAACTGTCTGCGTACGTTGGTACACGGCGTTACTGCTATGGTTGTTGAAGTCGAAGAGGTCACACTTTTATTTCCGGCTGAAAAATGGCGTGCCGAACTTAATTACAGATGACGAATATGAGAGATGAAACCGCCGGCATGATTTGCGGTTACAGAATGTTTCGAAGCTCCTGCCTAACGATGGAACGCACCAGCTCCCTCAGTGTCTCGTTATTGTTGTGTAGCTTTGCCAAAAGGACGTACAAGGGCTCACTATTGGTATCCCGATTGTAGTGACGGGCACTCTGCGACAGTGCTCTTTCTATGGTCGTGGCTTCTGTGCGGAATTCAGCAACGGTACGTGTAGAATTGCGAACCAGGCGAGCAAATAACTCCTCCTTGACTCCACGCATCGAGTGAAGCACTTTCTTATCTTCGGTGATGTTCGGATCGGCACGTTTGAAGAAGCGGGAAGTGTTCTCAATATACATGCCGACACTCTTGTTCGTCCGTTGGTTCCGGAAGAGCATTGAAGAGCATTTTTTTACCTTTCCTGGTGATCCGTGCTGGCATACGCAGCAAGCAAATGCTGCCGAAAGTCTTCCCACGTCTCTATTTCCCCTTCATGGTTCTCAAACCATTTCCTTGCTCCTTCTTCCAAAGCAAAGTATACTCAGCCCAATTTCCTCGCCTCATCCCAGGCAATGGTTCTTCCGAACCGCTCGAAATGCTCCAGCCAGTCTTCTACATCTTCGTCAGCGTCACTGTGGAAGGGTTCAGGTAAGCACGGGGGGATACGATGAGTTATGATGTTGAAGCTGGATTGGCCATTTCTCTGAGATTAGCTGTTAGCACTGCCCGTGCTGCTGGAGCAGGGAGGAGTGGTCCGAATTTAGGGGAATCACCTCAGAGCCGGGCGGCTTGAATGCTTGTGTACTGGAGTAAGTTTGCTGGGCTCTAATCGCTGAGGCTCAGTGCTTCTTTTTCTTGCGCTAAGGCGACTTCCAATCATGCCCCGCACATCCAACAGAATGCCGCATAATACAAGAGAAGCGACAGGCACAATGATTTGTTGAGGGCGAACTTGTGCCGAGAAAAGTAGCTATGGCACAAAGAAGAGTCTACTAAAAGCGTTCCACCTGCGTGTCCCTTTCTGGACAACAACTCGGTGAGTCTTCCAGGCTCGTGCTTGTGCACGAGAGGCATGCGCTGCCCTGGGCCAAAATGCGGGAGCACACGCAAGCACTGTAGACGGCCACATAGCGTCTCGTTGGTTGCGAGGTAATGCAGACGCCCACATAGCGTCTCGTTGGTTGCGAGGCACTGTAGACTCTCACATAGCGTCCGTTGGATCTCTTCGTAATATGATTCGTAGGAACAATCTCTCTGGCAATATATAAATAACAACAAATAAACAAACGCCTGAAGAAATACTAATGCAATCCGCTGAAAATGTATGCCAGGGAGTCAGTTCACGAAGACGTACCAAATTACCAATTGGAAATTGCGTATTGTTACATTTCAAATGTAGAAGTACTTGCTAGGTTTGGCCGGCATTTACAGTGACAGCATGCGTAGCTGCAAGCACGACGCATCGGTCGTCAGCGCTTCTTGTGCGAAAATCGACACAAGGCAAAATAGTTTATTTTGGTTGATGAGTGTATAAACTAAAATTTACAGTTGATTTCACACTTTAAAGTTTTGTGTACACGAAGCAAGAAGCGCCGGTGACACATACACCAATGTGACCGGCATGATAATGCTCACTGGGCCGGGCATTGGGTAAGACCGCTTTCGACGCGGTAAGTTGGGATGGTTGAAGTTTCTACATTTGAGCTTCGGAACAAGTCAATCTCTTTTTGAAATAAGCATAAAAATAAGCAGGGCCAGACATCCATTTACGCGGTGTGGCGGAATCGCTCAACAGCTTTTTCTCTTGTCTCCGCTGGGAAACCTTGCAAAGTGATGGAGAGAGCTCATTTACCTTTCGTAAACTTTGCGGCAAAACCATTATCTCTTTCTATCAGAAGTGGCGTCCAGCTCCAGGCTTATAACAACTGCAACTTGGAATCGTTACAGCAATACACGGTTGATGCGAATATGGCTGGTATAAGTGGGGGCATATGCGAAAAGAGTTCAATATAATTGCTGCGATACGTGCGTGCACCGCACCAATTACGTATGTTCGGTATCAGTTAAGGTAGCATCTCTCCGTGCCGTGGAATCAAGCGTTTCATATTCAATGACACCAGAAACAGACCACGGCACACGTATACAGTAATGTGCACGCTGCGCTGGTAGAAGCAGTAGGTGCTCCACTATTCACCAGCGCCTTCTAGTGAAAATTCTAGCGCTTCCTGTGCTTCACAGTGTGCACCAGTATCACAGCTGTTAAGCCGGCGCCCCTACCAGTGCGACACAGCTTCTCCCAGTGCACCCAGCAAAATTACAGTCTGCGTGTACCAGTGTATCCAGCGTGTACAAGTGCCAAAAAACGTACTTGCATCACGCTTGGGACACTGTTTTGCGATAGAGCGAATACGTCATCAAATCCACACCTAGTCGGCGCATCCCTTTAGGCAAAACCTTACCGAGTGACACCATCGGACTGCAAGATTATTGATGAGCAATTATAAGAAGTGCTGGTAAAGGGCATAATACGAAAATCGACAAGTCTAAGGGATACTCCCGTCATTCTAGTGAGGAAGAAAAATGGTACGTGGAGATTTTGCGTTAACAACCACCGACTGAATTCTATGACCAAGAAGGACATCTATCAACTGCTGCGCATCGATGACGCTCTAGACTGCGTGTATTCCGCGTCCTATTCATCTGTTTACCTGTGATCAGGTTACTGGCGAATTCCGATGCACGCAGCTGACAAAGAAAGACGGCATTAGTTACGACCGACGGACTTTATGAGTTCAACGTTATGCGATTCGGACTATTTAACACTCTAGCGACATTCGAAAGATTTACGGACTCTGTATAGCGTGGTTAAAAATGGCATACCTGCAAGTGTTACTTTGACGATGTCGTGGAAAATTCCTTACACTCCGCGTGTCTCTGGAGGCGTGCAAGCACAACATGATCCATAGTCTTTCTGAGACACGATGTTAAAGATGTCAGTCTCAGATTTTCTACTAGGGGAGCGTTTTTGGTTTCGATATAAATATGACTCTGGCATCTTTCCATGAAGGTGGAAAAGCGCCCGTGTCGAAACAGTCGTTGAAGTACTCAGTAAGCGCTTTAAAAGAATTAGGGCCAAGATTTTCAGGTAATTTTTTGTTAACGTGGTCAGGGCCTGCAGCCGAAGTGTTACGGAGTGTTGCGAGGGCGTGGCTAACTTCCGCTTCCATTATGGGTGCGTCTAATGACTCTTTAGTTTTCTCTGTGTAAAATGGTATAGAATCCTTTCGTAATTGAGATAAATCATTATGCGGAGGTTATCGAAAAGCTCTCCTATATGGTCACTGTGCACCTATAACAGTTCTGTCATAGCGGTGCAGAGTCGTGTGTGAGAAGTATTGGGGTCTAGCAGATGTCTAAGAAGTTGCCACGATCGTTTATTACTGAGGTGGTCATTCATTCCTTCACAAAGCTGATCCCATTGTTGTGCTACCAATTGAGTCACGTATCGCTCGATTTGTTGGTCTAGCTTCGCTATCCTTATGCAGAGTTTCCTGTTAGAGTGCTGGTGTTTCCTCCGTCACAGAAGTAACTGTTTTGCTTCCCACATATGGAGAAGCTCGAGAGTATTTATCGGGGTGTCGGTTGGTAGAGTTATCGTGTGAATTTCGGCATCTTTTTGAAGCTGTTGAGTCCACTCAGTAAGGTCTGCAATACGTGAGGGAGTGGTGCTGTTGCGCGTCTCTCTAAGTTTTTGCTATTCTGTAAGATCTGTGTTTTCGGTGCACTGGTTTTGTGTTCTAGTTGTAAAGTAGTGCTAATGATGTAATGATCACCGCCAAGAGTAGTTTGCGTGTTAGAGCAAACCATTGTGGAAGCGTTGTGAGTGAGGGTCAAATCGAGGGTTGTATCTTTATTCACACTCTTCCCCAAACGAGTAATCTTCTTCGGATCGTTGTGCAGTTTGAAACAATGTGCCTGAATATGCGACCAGAGGGCTCTACCTTTCGGTGTAGATGCGGTGCAACCCAACACTTGGTGGAAGGCGCTGAAATCCCCCTTTATGAAGAGGGTGTGCTTACCTGCCGAGGTTGTAGCTTAGGCGAATAGGGAACCGAAGCTGTGGCTTTTCTCTTGTGGTCTACTATATGCGTTGAGAATTTATAAGATTGGCAAGCGAAAGTTTATCAGGTAGTATTTTGAGAAAGTCATGCTCAATGTCGATCTCAGCAAATTTGTAATGGATAACTGTAAAGTGCTTCTGAATTAAAACAGCAGTGTTCGTTTTGATGTCAGTCGAGTTTTGATGCGTTTTATAACCTGGCTGCTGCACTAAACTATTTGTTTCTTCTAACGCAATGATTGCGGAAGCGGTAGTTTGTGATTTCATGTACTGCAAGAGGTTTGGCTTTTTTTTAGGGAAACCCCCTGCAGTTTCATCGCCATACGCAAAGCTCAGTGCGGTTACGAGGAGCCATTTTCGCTAGGATAATTTGGCTTATGTTGGGCAAGTTCTGGGTAGTCAGCCTAGATCCGTGTCGATCCAATGCGTGACTCTATTTAGGGTTTGCTGCATTGGAAACATGGCTTGTTGTATCGAGGCCACAGATTCAACTAGTTCTACAAGGAAGTTGTGGAGAAGGTAACAAAATTGTCTAGTTTATCCTCGAGTTAGGCAACTTTTTTTAGCTGTGTCAAACGTCTCTAATTTTGCTTCAACTCTGTCTACTCGCTCTTCGAATGACAATGTAGGAGACAAAACCTTTTTGTTTTTGTGCAGGTGGTTGAGTGACTTCAATAGCTACAAGGGTGATTAAGGGAGGAGCTGGTAGGGATGTGATAGGTGTAGGGGTGAGAGATGAGGCGGGGAGGTGTGGAGAGGTAGATGTTTGTTTGAAAGACTGAAGCTCTGGGCATAGTTTCGCATTTTCTGCCCTCAATTTGGCCATCTCCTCCTGCAATAGTTTGAGCTGCTTTTGAATGGAGCTTTCCGGGAAGGCTTCATCAGCCCATCTCACCAAGTGTCCAGGGCCAGTCCGGAGGCTTGGGTCTTGTTCAATGCTTTTGTCGCGGCTGCGGCTTTTTTCGGCTTTGTTGTGTTGTCATACTGCGTGAGCGTCCTCTAGGGGCGTTCTTGAAAGATGTGTTTGTGTCGACGAGTGGAGCTGCATCTTGCTCGAAAGCTGAAGGTGTGTGCTTTGGTTTGGGCTTGTAGAGCTGTGGGCACTGAGGCGTGCCGGTGGGGTGGTCACTGCTGCACACCACATGCTTAGTTTCACATTCGTGATCAAGGAGTGGCTTCGGAATGCCATACATTGGACATAAGGAATGAGGGGCACCTGTGAATACTTCTGGTGTGTGGCCAAGTTTGCAGCAGAGATTACAAGCTTCCGTCTTATGACGATAGCGTACGCATCTGATGATGTCACCGTGATAGCTTGTGTAGAAAGGCACGCGTGTAGCTCTGAAAGTGACCAAGACAGACGCCGTGGAAACCATGCGACGTCCGTTCAAGATGAGACTTAGTCTGTCATAGTCCCATAGATTTGACAAGATGGTTTCAGGTGTGTGTTATTTAGGAATATTTCGGATGACCCCTTGGGAGGTATTCAGTGGATCTGTAATGTGGGGGACAACTTCCAAACTGCAGTCGTTCATCTTGATAAATTTGATACGGCGGTGTGCTTCGGTGCGTTCCCAGTCTGGTGTGTTTATGAGCAGAGTGTTGCTTACAGAGTTGAAGTGGTATTGGCCATGTAGGGAGCTTGTGAGCGCTACCGCTTTTAGGACGGCATGTATAATCTTCGGAAGTGGAGTGTCAGCACAGCTGAGGCCTTCACGTATTTGCAGGACTATTTTGTAGTCGTCTGCTGGGAGTAGATGGGGCTTGGGACGAGTCGATGGGAGAGCTTTCTGTGACTGTTCTTGTGACGTGTTATTGGCAGGCATCGATTTCTTCGGCGATGAAGCGGCCTTTCTGGCCCTGGCATACACTTGACGCCAGCTGCCTTCATCATCGTCGAGAGCTTCGGCGGAGGAAAGCTGCTCTCTCTCTGCTTCGTGGATGACTGTAATGGTAGGCCTAGCTGGTAGGCCCACCGAGGTAGTCAAACACTGCCAAAAAGTCGATCTTCGTGGACGCTTAACGTGAAGCACTCACTTGAAATCATTTCAGATTATGTGGTCGATTCCGTAGGAAGCTACACATTTCTTCAAGTTGCTATTGAGTGTTTCAAGCAGTCAGAAACAGGAGTTTTGCCGGAGCGCTTGTGAAACGCTGCCGCTCCTGGTAGCGTCTATGGCGCGTCCAATGTATTGGAACATTCCAAGACTTAGACGTTTTCTCTATTTTCGGTCTCGAAGGGGGAAGTGATGTGCAGCTTTATGCACTGATGCCATCGGCCCGTTCACCTGTACAATAAAACATTAATATAATCGACCCCTCATTTGATGGCGAACTTGAAGAACCACACAACGACAAGCTTCTAGAACTTCTTCACCAATTTCGCGGCTCGTTCAACTGCCAACAGTCGTTCTTAGGCCAAACGAACACCATTGGCCATCATAATAACACCGGCTCCTAAGCGCCTACCTCTGCGACAGTGTCACTGTGTTTAGAAAAGAAGTGTTAACAATTTAGAATACTGGGTACTCTGCCATGGGGGAACATAAAGCCATCCACACAGCATCCCTGATATGTATCTCCTGTTGAGCGTCGTGTGATCAACGAGCAAGTGGCTGAAATGCTTCAACGTAGCTTCATTTCGCCATCCAGCAGTCCCTCGTCTTCACCAGTGGTACTTGTGATTAAAAAAAACTGCTCGATTATCTTTTGAGCAAATTACCGCCGTTTAAATAAAGTTACGCTTAAAGAAGTATACCCATTGCCGCGCATCGATAATGCCCTTGACTGCTTGCAAGGCGCTGCATTCTTCTCATCACAATACCTAGTGTCCGGTTATTGGCAGTTCCCCATGACACCATTAGATCACCCAAAAACTGCTTTTGTGACACCTGATGGGCTATACGAATTTATTGTAAAGCCAATCGGCATTTGAAACGCGCCAGCAACATTCAAAACGATGATAGGCAGCTTCTTCCGTGGGCTAAAATGGAAGACATGTCTATGTTACATGGATGAGGTCGTTGTTTTTGCCCCTGATTTTGAGAGCCACCTCCATTGTTTCAGCAAAGTCTTGAGCTGCCTCACGAGCGCAGACCTTCAACTAAACATCAAGAAGTGCCACTCTGGAGCTCGTAAGCTCACAATACTTGGCAACGTTGTCTCAAAACATGGCGTTTTTTCAGACCCAGAGAAGCTTCGTGCTGACGCTTAGTTCCCGAAGCCTACGACAATGATAGCGCTTCGCAGCTTTGGCGGAGTGTGCTCATACTTTCGCCGCTTTGTGAAAAACTTTGCTTCGATAATCGCACCACTGACACAGCTGATCACTGGCGATGGACACATCTCTGATTAGTCACAAGCATGCGATGATGTTTTTTGCATCTTTAATATATTTCTTTACTTCACCACCTATTTTACGCCACTTCGAACCTACTGTTCCAATCGAGGTGCACACGGATGCCAGCGGCATAGGACTTGGCGCTGTCCTTGCTCAACGCAAGCCTGGCTTCTCGGAGTATGTAGTTGCGTCTGGCAGTCGCACCCTAACTATGGCAGAGCAAAAATACTTGGTTTCCGAAAAGGTATGTTTCACCATTGTTTGTGCATTAGAAAAGTTTTGTCCTTACTAACATGAACGCCAATTTTACGTCGTTACAGACCATCAATCACTCTGTTGGCTTGCTTCATTGAAGGATCCTTCAGGCCAGCTTGGACGTTGGGCGCTACGTTTATAGGAATTCTATACTCACGTCATTTACCACTCAAGCCTCAAGCATACCGACACAGACGCTCTTTCTCCTTTGACCCTTCCTTGAGCCGTTGCGACTGTTTCTTTTACCAAAGCTACCATCCGCAGCATCAATACCGCTGACATGCCTTCGTAACAATGCAAGAGTCCTTGGATAGCCTCGTTTATCGTCGTTGTCTTCTCGTCTTCGGTCGCACCACGCCAGCATCTACCTCGTGCACAACGTCGGCTAATTCCACATTACGCGATACAGGATGCCATGTCGTACCGTCGGAATCATAAGCCAAATGGTTGATTGATTTGTGGGGTTTAATGTCCTAAAACCACCATATGTATAATGAGGGACGCCATAGTGGAGAGAAACAGAAATTTCGACCACCGGAGGTTCTTTAAAGCCAATTGGCAGGAAACGGCTTCTTGTTACACCTCACCAGTTGCGCTCCAACAAGTGTGCCTACTTCAACGCAGACCCTCAAAACACCCACGCTGGCGTTCTGAAAACATACGATCGGCTTTACCAGCGATTTTTCTGGCAATAAATGTACACGTACGTTCGCCAATATATACGCTCCTACACTGAGTGTCAGCGACGGAAAACATTTTGTCATGCCTCTAGCGATTTACAACCATTGCCGTGTCCAAGCTCGGCTGTTCGATAGAATTGGCACAAGCCTCTACAGGCAACTACTTTGTACTCTTGCTGGAAATTGTAGGATTATTGTTGCCCTTGATCATCTAACCCGTTACGGTGAAACTACCGCTTTGCCAGCCGCTGCTGCTTGTGATGTCGCTTTGTTCATCTTGCGTAGCTTTATCCTTTGCCATGGCTCACCACGTGACCTGCTTAGTGACCGTGGGCGTGCGTTCCTATCGCAAGTCATCCAAGAGCTTCTCAGTGAGTGGAATATTATTCATCGCACCACTACAAGCTATCACCCACAGACGAACTGTTTGACAGTCCGCTTTAACCGCACGCTTGGTGATATGCTCTCTATGTACATATCCTCCGACCATTCTAATTGGGACTTGCTGCTGCCTTTCATGGCGTATGCGTATAATAGGCACGCAAGCAACTACTGGTTTTTTCTCTTTTTTTACTGTATGGATGTAAGCCCAAACCTACGCTTGACACGATTCTTACTTACCGCCCACATGTTTCATAATACAGCCCAGCCTCTGAACTTGTTCAATGTGCTGAAGAGTGGCGCCAATAGCGCGTTCATATACGTCCGTCGCACAAGGTCTCCAAAAAGAACGACCAAGACAAGCCTGATCACAGCTTCCTCGTAGGCTAATTTACATGACTTTAGGTTTCATTCCAGTCCCCCGGCCTCTCCCAAAAGTTTGCCCCAAGTACAATGGTCCGTAAAGCATCGTTCACTGCACATCGCTGGTGACTACATCGTCAAACAAGTGATGACTGCCGACAACAGACGATGCCGTGGTCGTCAGACAGTCCACATTAGCCGCTTAAAACCTCACTATGATCCCCTTGTGCTTGTTTTGCCCTGAATCGCCAGAATGGCTCCTATTGACCACTAGGGCAATTGGAGTGCAGAAGAGAGAGAGGGGCAGTATCTAGTCGGAGCAGCTAAAAGATGTCTACGACGAAGAGCTGAGCTCATGAGAGTGACTGACGCCCCTTAAACCAGGCAGTTTGTTTTAGTTAACAAACCTCCTTTATAAAACAATCTGTCGGACAGAATAGAGAAAATATTCAAGATGCTGGTCGTGCGACTTAGCGACAGTGAGGCAGAGAGCAAGGCGCTGGCTCTAGAACAAGACAAGTGGCTCGAAGAAATGAAGAAGAGAATTTTATAGACTTGGTGGGCACAAAACGAGAAAACTCGTCAGGTGGCAGTGGAACTGCCACGGCTTCTATAATAAAAAAGCATCTGTGGCCCAGCTTATCAAAATCAGCACCAAAAAATGGCAGCATATCCACGGAGTGAATGATGGAGAGTGGGGTGAAGCATACATCCGTCCATGCGTCCGTCTGTGTGACCGCCCATGCGTCTGTTCGTGCGCCCGTCCCTGCGTTTGTTCTTGCATCCACCCCTGCGTCCGTTCATGCGTCAATTAGTGCATCTGTCTGTGTGTCCGTTCGTCCATCTATTCAACACTCCAAGTCCCACCATCCCGCATCTTTTTATCATATATTCCCCATATAAAAGCAGCGCCATTCAGTGTACATTCCAAGAACTAAACGAGAGGTGGCGCACGCTCACTTTCTTACGGCTTGCGCTTCGGGTCTACTTCCCACCTTCAAACACCTTGAGCTCATGGTATATACTAGTTCATTGTATTCATGGCACTGCGGCCCAATGCTCGCTAAACCTTTCTGAAACCAAGGAGGTTACGCCCAGCGAGTATAACGTAGCAACCTTTCCCTGTCAGATAGTGCTCAATGTACATGCCAGTGGCTGCTAATGTGAAATGAGAGACAGGAGGAGTCAGCTTTTAATTTCTTACGGCTTGCGCTTCGTATCTGCTTCCCCCCTTTACCACCTCGAATTCATTCATGGTATATACTAGTTCATTGTATTCGCGGCCCTGCGGCTTAACGCTCGCTAAACCTTTCTAAAACTAAGGAGGTTACACCCAGCGAGCATAATGTAGCAACCCTTTCTTGTCCGATAGTGCTCAATGTACATGCCGATGGCTGCTAATGGGAATCGCAGCGTGCGCGTTGACTAAAAGCCCAATGGTCCTGTTCCTCATTCCCCATTAGCAGCCATTGGCATGTACATTGAGCACTACTTTTTATTGTTAAACAACGCAGAGAAGAATTCGCTCACCGGCACCACCTTGGAGGTCCAGTGTTTTACCTATTTCGGGTATGTTCCACTTGTGGTTACGTACTACGAGGGACGCACAAGCCATGCCATAAGGAGCTTCGCCCCTAAAAGCTTGACGCGATCGTTTTGCTGGAGAAATTCGACCACGCGGAAATTGCCGCGTATGCGACCAACAAACAATGCAAATAACGAAAGGGGAGAAACAGTCATGGCCACAATGGTGAAGAAAGGGCTAGTTGCTATCCTACACACTACAACAATTCACGGACATCAACCACATTCTTATAGAAGTAGTGCCACGCAGCGAAAAAAAGGAGAGCAGCACTCTTGTCCTTAGCGCATAGAGCAGCCCGTCTAAAAAGGTCCTAACAGATATGTAGAAGAACTAATTAACGAGATGATGAACATCGCGGGAGACAACCGACTTGACATCCAGCTCGTCCCATTACAGTACAGCGTTCCAACAATACGAAGCAAGTACAGCAAAACAGAAAATAGCACGCAAATCTACAAACAATGAGGCATAAAATCAATCTATCGTCTTAGCTGAGTTACAATAATCATTAAACTGCTTTAACGAAACGCCCCAGTCTCTGACCGTATAATATACGAAATGCTCAAACGTCTGCCTCCTGAAACCGAAAAAGATCTCCTTTCTTTGGATTTAGCTGTTTGGCTTTCTGGTGAGATCCCTTCCACCTGGAAAGGAGCAGTCAATATTTCGATTCTTAAACAGGGCAAGGAACCATCTTCAGCATCAAGCTAAAGGCCTATGGCATTGACAAGTTGCCTATGCAAGGTTTTGAAAAAATGCTGAACAGACGATTGATGCATATTCTTGAAAAAAAAACGGCCTGCTTGACCCATACCAGTGCGGGTTTTGAGAGGCTATGTCCACTACTGACCATTTTGTACGTATCGAGGCACAAATTCGTGATGCTTTCATTCGTAAACAATCCTTTCTGTCAGTGTTTCTCGACGTGGAGAAGGCCTATAATACTACGCGGCGCTTTGACATACCTGTGTGCGGGGAAGAATGTTGAGAATAAGGGAAAGCTACCTCTCTAGTCGGACATTCGGTGTTCGAGTGGGCACTGTATTGCCCCGTACATTGAGTAGTACACTTTTTGTAGTCATAATAAACTTTTGCACCTCATTATTCCATAAAATAAGGTTTACTGTAGATATACTGACGACGTGCAGGTTGGTTTTAAGTCCTGTAACCTCTCAGTATTTGAACGTCAGGTTCAGTGAGGTTTGAACAAGCTCTCTCGATGGACTGACGAGAATAGTTTCAAACTGAACGCGCAAAAGAGTACCTGCATCTTGTTCTGCCGAATAAGGGGCGTTCATCTCAATCCCGAGTTTGACCTGCATGGTCAACCTCTGGCTGTCAAGACAGAGCACAGGTTTCCGGGTGTAATATTAGACACAAAACTAACTTTCATCCCATACATCAAGTATTTAAAAGACAGGTGTTTAAAAACCAAGGATATTTTTAAAGTGTTACCGCTAACTACGTAGGGTAGTGACAGAAAACGTCTGATAAATTTATATGAAAGCCTCGTACATACGTGCCTAGATTATGGTGCTATAATCTATCAGTCTGCGACACCATCAGCCTTAGAGATTCTCGACCCTGCCCACCACCAAGGCATGCGCCTTTCTACGGGTGCTTTTCGAACTAGCCCCAAATCAAATGAATGGTCGCTCCACTTGCACAGATGTTACCAGTATTTTACATACTATTTCAAGGTTAACGCTGATGAGGAACATCCCACTCACTCCACAATAATGATCTGTTCAACTGTACCTTGCTCAATAACCGTACTTACTGAGACAGCCCCACTCACTTTGTGTAAAGAGGCTTGCTGAGGAAACAGCTGTGCCACTTTTAGAACATCGTTTGATGGTCCGTAAAGCATCATTCACTGCACATCACTGGTGATATACGTCGTCAAACCTGTATTGACTGCCGACGACAGACGATGCCGTGGTCGTCGGACAGTCCACATCAGCCACGTAAAAACTCACTATGATCGCCTTGAGCCTGTTTTGCCCTGAATCGCCAGAATGGCTCCTCTTGAGCACCAGGGCAAATGCGGTGCAGAAGAGAGAGAGAGGCAGTATCTATTCGGAGCAGCTAAAAGATATCTACGTCGAAGAGCTGAGCTCGTGACAGTGACTGACGCCCCTTAAACAAGGTAGTTTGTTTTAGTTAACCATCCTCCTTTATAAAACAAACTGTCGGACAAAATAGAGAGAACATTCAAGATGCTGTCGTGCCACTTAGCGACAGTGAGGCAGAGAGCAAGGCGCTGGCCCTAAAACACGAAAAGCGGCTCGAAGAACTAAAGAAGAAAATTTTAGAGACTTGGCGGGCACAAAATGAAAAAAAACTCGTCATCTGGCAGTGGAACTGCCGCGGCTTCTCTAATAAAAAAGCATCGATGGCGCAACTTATCAAAACCACCACAAAATGAAAAAGCTTGACGCTATCATTTTGCTGGAGACATGCGACCACGCTAAAATTGTCGCGTATGCCACCAACAAACAACGCAAATAAAAAAAGGGGAGAGGCATAGTCGTGGCCACACTAGTGAAGAAAGGGCTAGTTGCTATCCTACACACTACGAAACAATTCACGGACATCAACCACATCCTTATAGAAGTAGTGCCACGCAGAAAAAAAAGAGCAGCGCTTTCGTCCTAAACGCATAGAGCAGCCCGTCAAAAAGGTCTTAACAGATATGTTGAAGAACTAATAATGAGATGATGATTATCGCTGGCGACAACCGACTTGTCATCAGAGGCAATTTTAAAGGTCCACACTCGCAGGGGGGATACGAGCACGCGTTGAAAAAAAGGAAAAAAAATTGTTGACCTCATCGTTAAAGCTAGCCTAACCATTCTGAATGAGCCAGCCTCGTAACCCAGAATTGATGTAGGTCCTCACAGGGACACCGCGCCGGATTAGACTATATGCAAAAGCACCGGGCGATCACGCGGGAAAACACCTTTGAAGACCTAGGGAGTGATCACAGGATCTTCAGCTTCGCCCTGGGCAATCCTTCCACCAGAAATTGCAAACGGGCGTTCAGGCCCGTAGATAGGGAGAAATGTCGCAAAAGCAGAAACGAGAAAGAACAGGGACCATCAAACATATAGAAAAATGGAGCAAGAAACTTCTGCGAGACGTATAAAAAGCCACAACATAATTGAAGTGAGATGACTGGCTGTATCGATGATATAAGATGAATGCGGCGGAAGGCTCTCAGTGCGGATAGACAGCAGGCTCGCGCACCTTATCGAAGCCAAAAAATCTATTCAGAAACAGCTGCAGAGGCAAAAACACAATCGAAATCCGAGGAGAAAACTCGCCGAACTAAAGAAGCACAGCGAACACACTGTACCCAGCTGTGCCTTCAGGAATGAGACAAAGTGTACGATGTCATGGAAGGCAAAATGAACACAGACAAGACATGGAAAATTCTCAAACACCTGCTGGACCCATCGGCCTACGAAAATCTCACCGACCGCCGAAAATCTCACCGACCGCAAAATCTTGCCAATTTTGAAAAAAATCAAGTCCCAAGCCAGGACAACGCGTCGAAAGACTAGTAGAAAAAGCTGGCCGAGGTTTGTATTAGGAATAAATTCATATACACATGAAGCAAATGTCTGGAGCATGGTCGGAAGGGTAGTAGGACGAGAGCCACATCCTCTTCCGACAGTTCACACATCAGGCAGTGCCTTTGAAGACCAAGCGATCTCCCTTGGTGCACTTTTCAAACAGGTCTCCAGCTTGTCCGAATAAAGTCCAGCGTTTCACTGACGAAGCATAGGATGATAACGGAGGAGGACGGCAAGGCCAATACGACAGAACCCATACCGCGTAGCACCGAAAGAGCGTGAAGCAATCCAGGAACAAGTGACGAAAATGCTCCATGATGATGTCATCCAGCCGTCACGAAGTCCTTGGGCATCGCCGGTAGTGATGGTTAAAAAGAAAGACGGAAGCTTGCGATTTTGTGTCGACTACCGCAAGCTGAACCGTGTGACAAAGAAAGACGTATACCTTTTACCGCGCAACGATGATTCACTCGACAGGCTGAGGTATGCACGCCACTTTTTGTCAATGGACCTCAAAAGTGGGTATAGGCAAATTGAGGTCGACGAGCGAGATAGAGAAAAAACTGCTTTTGTAACGCCTGACGGGCTTTATGAATTTAAAGTCTTGCCATTCGGATTGTGCTCAGCCCCCACAACATTTCAGAGACTGATGGATGCCGTTCTGTCAGGCATTACGTGGCAGACATGTCTGGTCTATCTGGACGACGTGATTGTTTCTTCAAAAACATTTGAGGAACACCTGAGCTGGCTGCTATCGGTATTCAGGGCAATAAAGTATGCCGGCCTGACACTTATACTCTAGAAGTGTCATTTCTGTTTGAAGGAGGTCCAATTTTTAGGCCATGTGCTGAGCCATGAAGGTGTTCGACCTGATCCCGATAAGATTGCGGCCGTCAGAAAATTTCCGCTGCCAAAAGACAAGAAAGCAGTCAGGCATTTCCTTGGCCTATGCGCATACTACCGAAGGTTTATTGCCAATTTCTCCCACATAGCCTTGCCGTTAACACGACTCACAAGAGAAGACGTTTCGTTCACATGGGGCGACGGTCAACAAGTGGCATTTGACGATCTCCGACAACGCCTGCAGACTCCACCTGTGCTTGCTCACTTGATAAGGATGCTCTTACCATGGTTCACAGAGATGCCAGCAACGTGGGTTGAGGCGCGGTACTCGTCCAGTGGCAAGACTCAGCCGAGCGTGTGATCGCATATGCTAGTAGGACGCTTTCCCGCACCGAGTCCAACTACTTCACAACAAAAAAGTGTCTTGCTGTTGTATGGCCGGTTATGAAGTTTCGTCCGTGCCTCTGTGGTCGTTCCTTCCCCGTAGTCAGCGACTATCATTCCCTCTGCTGGCTGACCAACTTGAAAGACCCGTCTGGTCGGCTCGCATGGTGGAGCTTACGCCTTCAAGAGTTTGATATGACGGTCGTGCATAAGTCCGGACGGCTGCACGCCGACGCCGATTGCTTATCAAGGTCAACGATAAAGCACGACGATGACACAGAAGCATGGCGTTTGTAGGAGTCGTCGACACCACAACGATTTCGTGCAAGCATAAAGAAGACGGTGAGTTTCTTCCCGTTATTGAATTTTTGAATGGCGGACAACAACCGTCCCTAGAAGATTTGCAATGAGCCTGCCGTCATTCTGCTAACGTAGTGGTGTTCTCTATAAGAAGAACATTTCTCCCAGAGGAAGCACCCACCTACTTGTCGTTCTGACGTCACTTCGTGAGGAGATACTATGTGCTTGCCACAATGAGCCAACGTCTGGTCACCTCGGATACACACGCACATTGGCCAGAATCCAACAGAAATAATACTGGCCATGACTTTCAGCTATTGAAAAGAATAACGTGCACACGTGCCTCGATTGCCAACGACGAAAATCGCCACTGTTTAAACCAGCTGGGCTATTAAAACCAGTTCAAGTGCCCACGGTACCTTTTGCCCGAATTGGAATGGATCTTCTTGGGACCATATCCGACTTCCCATGCTGGCAACAAGAGGGTAATATTCGCCACTGATTATCTTACGCGCTACGCGGAAACAAAGACTTTGTTAAGTGGCACCGCTGTTGAAACCGCACGATTCTTCGTAGAAAATAACGTTCTCAGGCACGGTGCTCCGCCAATAATTATAACGGATCGAGGTGCCGCTTTCACGGCCGCGCTCCTGAAGACAGCGCTTGAGCTCAGTGAAACAGCCCATCGGAAAACCACTTTCTATCATCCACAAACCAACGGCTTAACAGAGCGCCTCAACAAGACTATTGCCGACATGTTGAGTATGTACGTTGACGTGGATCACAAGAACTAGGACAACATTCTATACCGTACATCACGTTCGCCTATAATACAGCGCATCAAGAAACTATACGAAAACGCCATTCAGTCTCCTTTATGACCGTGAAGTGACGACGATGCTTGATGCCATGTTGCTGCACGACTGCAATGACATCGATTTGGACTCTGTATCTTTTACCCAACGAGGAGAAGAAGCGGGCAGCTTGCGCGCGTCGGAATCACCCAGCTGCAAAATTACGACGCCCAACGTATTAATATGTGACACCGACCATATCGTCTATCGGGCCGGTGATAAAGTCTGGGTATGGAGTCCTATCCGCCACCAGGGACTGCCTGAAAATTGCTGAAGAAGTATTTTGGCCCCTACACAGTTTTACAAACGCCTTTGCGACGCTAATTACGTGGTCGTTCCTGACAGCCCCTCGACAACTCACCAGCAAAAACCAAAATCGTGCACGTTGTGCGATTGAAGCCCTACTTTTGGGACTGATTTACACCGTACATCTACTACAACGTCTTTTGTAGAAGAGCATCGCAACGCTGCTTTCTGGAGGGGGGCAAATGCCACATTGAATATGCAACACCAAGAGAACAACGAAGAAACACGCGCAGCGAAAGAAGAAGACGAGGTTCTCTTCCGATGTAGACATTAGCACAGTAATTAAAACTACTTTTTCTACCATCAACATTAGAATAGAATACGATGAAATCTTCCCCCCCACAAGCCAAGTTGCAATCTCTGAGATTTTTGACCACTACATTAAACGATTACTTGGTACATGCAGAAACAGAAAATGTAAGAGCTAGAGATGCCTTCTGTCAACAATGAAAAGTCAAGTGTAGGAATTGCGTCTGATTCCCTCGGCTGGTCTTTTTCAGTAAGGCTTCCAGATTTTACTTCTATATTTGAAGCTGAGCTAGTAGCTATTATTTTAGCCCTTCGTAAAATTCCTACGACAGAGACCAGTGCAATCAATCCTAAACAGACTCACTTTCGGATGTGTGCAGCTCTTGACAAACTCTGAACAATCTCGTGCCCTAGCAGCGTTCCACACATTAGCACCGCCGCATTTAAAAACTCCTCAAATTAGTGTGGGTCCCAGGTCACTGCGGATTACAATTAATGAATTGGCAGATGCTTTGGCACGAGCATCACTCGATGGACCAGTAATTTCAGTACTTCCCGAGTTAGAATACTTATCAGGGGTTATAGAGGAAATTCGCTATTTTAACAGATAGTTTAGAAAATATCACACAATGGACAGATTATCAGCACCTTAAATTTTCATGGAAAGCCCAGTGGAGTCCGTCAAAAAAACTTGAAATTATAATTTCTAGATTCCGGTGCCGTTGTCCCCCCATTAAATTTTATTTACACAGAGCTGGTCTGACACTTTCCCCCCTTTGTACGTTCTGCGAAGAATCAGAAACTATTGAACATTATTTTGGCTCATGTCGTAACTATGAATTAATTAGGAAACGACTTTTAGATATTTCATTTTGCGAAGCTAGGTTTAAATTTAACCGCAGAAAATGTTCTAAGTTTTGGTGCCTCTGTTTTGGGAAATTGCCACAGAGATGCATTCGATGCGGTGTGTGTAATTTTATTCAAGACTCTAAACGTTTTTCAAACATAAAGCCCTCGTTAACAACTACTAAAAAACGGGTCGAAAAAAAATTGCCCGCAGCTTCCCTCGGGGGAAACACTGAGGAGGATGCGGAGCATATAATTGGTTAACGGGGTGTTAAGTGCGACTTACTGGGTCGATGGCTACATTGGTTAACGTGGTTGTGAAATGGGGTGTTAAATTGCGACTTACTTGGGTCGATGGCCTAAATTGGTTAACGTGGTTGTAGGAGGGGGTGTTAAATGAGTGAACACGTACACACGTATGCGAAAGGGCGGCGCTGGTCGAAGGGACGTCGATCATTGTGTTTGTGGATTCGTTGGAATTCATTTCACCGCGACCTTGGACGTCGACCGCGCCGTACAAACCAACGACGAGCGGCAACTGAGGCGAGCGAGCGCCGACCTTGAGTATATATACAGCGCGACGGCGCATGCGCTGTCAGCTGTCGAATGTTCTCGAAGGAGAAGGCGCGCGCGCGCACAGATGGCGACGGCGCGACGGCGCAATGCGCTGTCAGCTGTCGAATGTTCTCGAAGGAGAAGCGTGCGCGGCACAGATGTGGGCGACGGCGCGACGGCGCCTGCGCGCGCGTCAGCTGTCGAATGTTCGAGAAGCGGTGCGGACGGCGCGGACGGCGCACTACAAGGCGCGAGTATAAGATGCTTCCGCATCTAAAAGTAATTTTCTATTCTGGATAAATCCGTGACATACCAAATAATCGGGTTTGGCAAAACCAGCTGTCTGGTCGGCTCCCAAAATCAAGTTGTAGCTATTAGTGTCTACTTTGTTATTGATTTTTTTCTCACTATCTAAATCTTTGGTTTATTTCTTTTTTTCCAACATACTGTCTTAACTATACAACTCCCCCCCTTTTTCTTCTTTCGTTGTAAGCAATAATGCAGTTATCGTTCATATGAGACTATTTGTTCTCTTGGCCAATCCCCCAGAGTGGGTACGAGCCATGGATTAAAGGATACAAACAAACAAACAAACAAACAAACAATCAGTTTGCCCTCATGTTTCCGTGGCAACCCCACTGGAGTCAGTCCAGAAAGCTAGAAGTCTTAATTACTAAATTTTGATGTCCTGTCCCCCCCCCCCTAAACCTCTATCTACACAGAGCTGGTCAGACAACATCACCCCTCTGCGCATTCTGTGGAGAAATGGAATCACTAGATCAATATTTTTTGTATTGTCGCCGCTACGATATACTTAGATAGAAGGTTGCTAGTTATGCCATTTCTGAAAATAGGCGTTAGATTGACGGCGGAAACAGCGCTAAGCTTTGGTGCCTCAGTTTTGGGATATTGCCACAGGGATGCTTTCAATGCCGTTTGCGATTATATTCAGGCAACCAAGCGTATACCTTTGTGATCTTCAATCAAAAAAGTATTTATTACTCCTCAGGGCAGAGTGAAGTAAACGCAGCTGAGTAGTAATCATAACACCTCAAATCTCAAAATTCCTCAACTAGATTTTTTTTCGTTTGTTCTTTTTATGTTGTTTTTTTACATTAGTCTTATTATAATACCAATTCATTACACATAGTGAAAATGATCACAGAAAAACTGCACTACACTTTCTTGGCCAATTCTCCTGAGTGGGTATGAGCCATCATCCCAGGAAAACAAAACAAAACAAAACAACAAATCAGTTTGCCAGTGTTCTGGTACAATTAAAGTGATAGATAGATAGATATGTGGGGTTTAACGTCCCAAAACCACCCTATCATTATGAGAGACGCTGTAGTGGAGGGCTCTGGAAATTTTGACCACCTGAGGTTCTTCACCGTTCAACCAAATCTGAGCACACGGGCCTACAACATTTCCGCCTCCATCGGAAATGCAGCCGGGATTCGAACCTGCGCCCTGCGGGTCAGCAGCCGAGTACCTTAGCCACTAGACCACCGCGGCGGGGCCAATTAAAGTGAGTTTCCTGTATTCGACTGCTGCTGTTTCTGCATTGTGACAATATATACCAAATCTGGTATTACGGTACGTGAATGAATGACGAAGGTGTGTGACTAGTGCAAACATGATTATCATGAGATGCGTGTCAGATAACAACGTGACTACATGCCACGCTCATCCTGCGCTGGCGGCCTTATCGCTAAAGTCACTTACACCAAAATTGATAATTATGGGACTTAAGTGGAATACGAAGGCATGATACTGGTGCAAACATGATAAACATGAGATGCGCGTCATGTAACATGATGACTACCTGCTACGCTCAAGATGCGCTCGCGGCCGTTTCGCTAGCTTCATATGTACCAAACTGGGTATTACGTGACACGAATGGATCACATAGGTAAATAACATATTCAAACATGAAATCACGACATACGTGTCATGTAACAACATGACTACATGCCACTTTGATGAAGCTCTCTAGCTGTTTCGGTAACTTCAGATATGCCAAATTTGTTATTACGTGACGCCAATGGATGGCGAAGGTATGTAACTAGTGCAAACATTATAATCATGA
Organism: Rhipicephalus annulatus; assembly: GCA_013436015.1. Taxonomy (NCBI): domain Eukaryota; kingdom Metazoa; phylum Arthropoda; class Arachnida; order Ixodida; family Ixodidae; genus Rhipicephalus; species Rhipicephalus annulatus. The sequence goes on from WOVY01007465.1 coordinate 47,264, forward strand.
GATGCGTGTCATGTGAGAACATTACTACATTCCGCGGTCGAGACACCAATACATTTATACTTGACGCGGTGGGCGTGCTTCCCGGCGTTCATTTCGTCGCGACACGACGGTATTGCCACGCCAGGCGTTGGCCCTGCTATATACTCGCAGATGAGTGCTACGCTGCGTTTCTTTGGCGCATGCGCGTTTCAGCGCATCTGGCGTCACTCCGTCACGAAAAAAGGGAGACGCACTGTTGTCTGGGTAATGCATCAGCACGATTTTCAGCATGTTGGAATTCGCGCTGGTTAGCGTCAGGCCAGACCGACGGAGTGCTGGTGCCGGTAGCGCCTGGCGTCGGTTTATAGAGTGCTCGCGTTTTGCTAACGGAGCGTCACTGTGCTCAACGTGTGCGCGTGGCAGCGCTACATTGGAGTATATCGGGTCCTTCATGATGTGCTGGTGGCCGTTTTGCTAGCTCCATATACAC
>WOVY01007466.1:0-40251 GCA_013436015.1 Rhipicephalus annulatus
GCGGGTGAACTAATAACGTAGCGAGAGTAAAACCAAGGTTAAATACCCGCCGATTCAAAAATAAGTTAGCAATATTTTTTCAATTATTTCTCTTTTTGTTTATTATATCTCGAGGACAGAAAACAAGTTTTTCACAAATACTTGTTAATTTCATGAATGCAAGAGACTAACTACTAAGATTAGCAGCTCAATTGCATCCATCTACGAACACGCATTATTTAACAATGAAGTCGTTATCACACTATATTTTTACAGTAAAACCATTCAGTTCAAAACGCCATTTTTCGGCACCGTTCGCATCCACTAATGCCGCTAATGTCCATAACGGCGAAATGAAAAGATGTTTGCAGGATATGCTCTAAGGGATGGAATTTTATGACTGGTCCTGTGCGTGGTGGCCCAGTCAAGCGTCAAGCTTATCAGGCGGGTAGTTTACGTTTCTTAATGTTTTACTTTCCGCAAAAGCCCCCGCATGCGCATATTTCTTCTGGTATCCGGTAACATGGTACCGTGAACAAGTAAACGTTCAAGCTAAAAGACCCTAGTGAAGTAAATAAAAGTGTTCTGAGGTGAAGTGTAAGTATGCCCGGCATATGTTGCCGAGGGAAATGAATTGTTGTTGGTTCAATTCATTTACACAGTGCTTTATTTTAACTGCGAATCATTTCTTGGCGAACTTGGGGACTTTGAGCGTACCTATCTATTCTGCCACTTACATATTTGTGCTCCCTAGATCATATAATTATTGCGATTTATACCGAAATTGTTTAGCGTAAGATAACTGTACGGTGAACATGAATGACAGGTCCTATCAAAAATTATTAATAACTTGCCAAGAACGGTATTGTTTAGAGGACATGGGTGCGGTGTTCCTGCTGCCGTTTTACTAACCTGACATCAAAAACTAGTATGATGAGGCCTTTCTGCATGAACTCAGTCGTAATATGAAAATTATGACGCAGTCATGACGTGCAAGTCATGTACAACATGTTTTACATGCCACTCACTGTGCGCTGCAGCCTTTTTGCTAGCTTGATATACACAAAATTTGGTATGGGAGAATTTGACGAACGAAATCAACCAGTGGCAATATGGCAGTAATAATATCTCACCAGAAAAGTGACTTCCGAGTAATCTCACGCATGTAAAATTAAATGACAATCTCACGGCCGTTGCGTTATTACTAATATACCGCGAATTCGGTTTTGAGTGGCGTAACTCTATGACGAACATAAATGACGAGTGGTAATACGACAATCATGACACGTCATGTGCAAAATGACTTGCTTTCCATACTCATGGCACGCTCGTGGCCTGTTTCGCTAGCTTGAAATTCAAGTTCTGCTACTTGAATTTGGTATTGCTTGGCATCACCGTATTCCGAACATAAATGACAAGCGATAATATGCAAGACATGACATGCCATGCGCAACAATTTTATGCCCCGTTTTTGGCACGCCCCCAGCCATTTTGATAGCTTGTTATAAACCAATATTGGTATTGTGGCGTCATAGCTGTTTGTCGAACATAAGTGGCTGGCGGTAACAATAAAATCATGACTTGCATGTAATGCTCAGGCGTGATTTACCTTCTGTGCTCCTGATGCCTCGAGTTCAGTTTGATAGCTTTATATGCATCAAAAGTGCTTACTTGCCGACGTGCCTGTAGGATGAAAATAAATAAATTATTGACATGCACTGTGATGGACAAGATGATTTACAAGTCATGCTCATGGTGTGCTCGCACCCGAGGCTGTAGCTTCAAATGACACCGAAATTTGTATTGCGAGATGTGACAACTATAAATGACAGGCATATACATATAAATAATGTCCTTTCGTGGTATAATACAGCGAGATTTGAACTTTGCTCACTGTTATGCCCTATTTTCGATTACCACAATGCATGTATTTGTCGATTTTTTTAGAGAGGGAGCTGTTATGAGATAATACGCGGGGTCCCGCGCAGTTGTTTGCCGCCTCCGCCGCCAGTGTTCGTAACCACATCGCGCAAAATTAAAAAAAAACCAAGCCCCAATGGCACAGTTGGGCCAGTAATCTACCACTGAGCTACGCCGGCGCTTGTGACTTGTTGGCAAACTTGCCTTAGGCAGGCTTGATGCCGCGAAAGCAATCGCGTTAGTACGACTTGTAAAGCATTCTAAAAGAGCTGAAGAAGAACCAGTAGTCGTACAAGGCGATTAGCATAAAGAATGGGTCTTCGAATGATCCAACCCATTAAAAAAGCTTTTTATTGTTGCCCTATTAACTGTGGCACATACCCACTTCAGCCACAATTCGTCGTCACCATCAGCCACAGCAGGAAAAATTGGCATATGAATTCCTTGCAAGTGTTGGGCGGATACTACGCTTCTCAGAAAAATGATGAAAAAATAGCATAGCAAATGCAGTCCTCCTACCAAAAATTTTTACTATTTATACTCTAGTGGGTATCAAGCGAGTGTGCTTTATAGGCGTTTCAAAAAGGATCTGAAAGGCCGCTCTTCTAGCTTTCACTGTGACTGTGCTGCGCCTTCCAAGCAGGCCTGGCGTTTTTTCTGCTGGTAGTGTAAATTCTTTATAGTCATCTCTAATATGGCGATACATCATTGAGGCCATGGTGGACCCCACTACAAAACTTTTTCATGGTTAAAGAAAACTTACACCAATTTTTATCCCTCATTGCTTGGTCATAAAGCGCTTAAACTTTCCTTCAATATTTTCAACCATCCCGCACCCTCCACATTTATTTAGGTTGTTCGGTGCTATATGTGGTCAGTTCGTTCGCAATGAGGTTAAGTGGTCACACCTCAAAGGAAAAAAAAAAGATCCGTCTGGCACCAAAAAATCTTCCGCAACATTGCTTAGGAACCACTAAGCCACAGTTGTGATTAACATTGTCTGGCCACGAAAGTGTGGAGAGGCAGCAGCGACCAAGCCACGCCCAGCATAGCCGCACACGGGCTCGTGCCGCAGCTGGTGTGATGTAGCATAGTCACCCATGTCCGCCATGAAGGAGCATAAGCACGTATTGAGTTGTTAGAAATGGTGGGGTTTGATTCAACATTAATTTACAATGCATGTCTAATTGTAAAGAGATTTTCCAAAGAACGGAAAAATTTAAACGGGAAGCATTTCTTTGCATACTGCAGAAATTTTAGCATCTATCTATCTATCTATCTATCTATCTATATATCTATCTATCTATCTATCTACTTTTGATTTCCATCGTGATCACCCCAAATTTTGGGTGAACCAAAAGTAGTATAGGATAGTAAGATGGTCCGGTGAATTCAACTGGCAGGTCCTGACACGAATGTGACGCCATCGTTTCGTACGCCATCAAACCCTCTCCCCCATACACGTGTGGTACATACTTGTTTACCATGGGCGAGTGTGTGTCACAGGTTTTCCGGGTATTTGCTGAGGTGATTGACAGTTTATGTCTACCCAACACGGTGACAATTGACATTGATAACTTTTAACACGAGGGGTGTTAAGAAAAAAAGCAGACAGCAGCGTTTACCTGAATATTGAATATCATGGCCCCAGCAGGAATGAAACCAAAACATTCTGCATGACTATCAAGTGATCTACCACAAAGCCACGCCTGCTCTCAATACGACTTTGGAGAAAGATGGCATTCAGGCGTAATGCTGGCAAAAACGTCAATTGTGGTTGCAATACTGACAATCCAATATTGTAAACATTTGATGTGCAATGCTATGATACAGCCATCACGTTCCGTTAACTTCATTTTGGCGTCAAACAGTCATCCACTGCAGCTCATTTATGCAGCAGTGTACAGAGCACCAGCACTTCACCAGAAGCTTACCGCTTCTGGTGTTGCTAACACTCATGTTGCTGTTGGACATCGTTGCGCAAGCGTTAACTGGTAATGTTAAATACATGTGACTGTGAACTTGTGTGTGCTACATTGGTGCATACCATTAGTATCATTTTGTAACGTTGGCTAGTTACAACGCGGTCACTTTCTATCCGCATATCTCGCATAACGTTGATTCACAAAATACGTAAGATATGCCGAAGGTATTTGCCAAATACTTCCAGCGACCGTGGGAACAAGTCCGCACTGGCATAAACCAAACGAAGGTTGATTTGATTGATATGTGGGGTTTGACATCCTAAAACCACCATATGATATTGAGAGACGCCGTAGTAGAGGGGCTCCGGAAATATCGACCAGCTGGGGTTCATTAACATGCGCCCAAATCTGAGCACACGGGCCTGCAGCATTTTTGCCTCCATTGAAAATGCAGCTGCCGCAGCCGGGATTCGATCCCGCGATTTGCGAGTCAGCCGCCGAGTACCTTAGCCACTAGACCACCGCCGTGGGGCATGTTTGTGTTTGAAGTTATGGAATTTATGTGATTTTCCTCCTAATATTTTCTACGTTAATCTATGAAAGCTATATGGTGTGGTTATATTGTGCACATTTATCTATCAACCTATTAAAAGCACGATTATGATCTCTTGTGAAGCAGGCAGTATAAAATTACGCGTGGTCTCTCGCTTGATTGAATTCTAATATTGGCGTAATCATATTGGCGATTACGGTTGCAGATAGCTTGTAGACAAGAAACAGTAAATAATCAGTGCGGTGTAGGTCACGCGGTCAACGGTCTCGCAGTGAAGGCACCGAGAGAATAAAAAATACAAGCTTGTGCGGCCCGGTGCCATAAAACCCACATGAATATAGGTGTGTTCAAAACATGCTGGGAGAAGAAATCCTCAAATAAATATTGCATATAGATCACGTAAAGATTGTAAAAGGGGGAACTATACGTTAAAGCCACATACCTCAACCACAACCTCCTGAAACACATCTGCAGGAGATGGTGACACCCACCAATAAAAAAATTGACGAAGGCCACATTTAACCTAAAGAAAGAGCCAATAACGTTAGTAGAGCTACAATACCACTTCCTAAATCCAGCATAGAACTTAACCGGGCCTGTAGGCCAGAAGCAGAACCACCTTACGGTAAGCGGTATTTCTACGCAATGCTCGATGCTACAAGTAAAGTTGAAACCCTTTTCTCTACACTTTCCCCACAGGCGGTTTGCACCACCTGTGGCCTAATCAAATAAATCTCTCGCAAATCGATGTGGCGAATTAACTCAGACAGGTCTTTCTTCTTATACATAAACTTCTCTGACTACTTGTTCGTCTTCCATAAGCAACATTGTGTTGTGGGAAACACCGGTCCACGTTGCATGCTTCGGGCCTTACCATGTTTTACCTTTTTGTAGTTGAAAAAATCTTGACGCACAAAATAGTAATCTTCAAGGCCAATGGATGTATCAATAAAAAAGAAAAAAAAAACATCCTTTACGACATGCTTCATCCTTGCCCAGTTTCAGGAGTGGCGCTCGTTAACACCGCGCGATGTTCATCCGGCTTCAATCTGCCGATGCGCCATGCACATTCGAAGCACAGGTGCCAAACATCTGTGCGCAAACTCGTACACCGAGCAAACAGATGGTTCCCAAACAGACCGTACGGCCATCTGATAATCATCTGTCCGGTCGTCCGTGCATCAGCTCCTCCATTCTACATTCCGCCTGTCGGTCTGTCCATGCGTACACATGTCCTTTCGTGCGTCCGTCCGTACATGCGTCTACTAGTCCATCCTTGCGTGCGTCCATTTGTTGTGCACTGTTTAAACTAGTCGGCGTCTTCGACGTAGACGTCATTAGCACCTAGCCTCATTCCATCATCAGCATCCACTTCGCGGACATGCGTAAATGTTTTTAATTGTGTCTGCTTGCTACAATTCACCTCTTATGTTTTATATTTCTTCTCTGTCAATTTTCCACCACTTTTTTCTCATTTCATTTGCCCCATGTAAACCAATTTTTGTTTCTTGATTCCTTGAAATAGAAACATCTTTAACCTGAGTACTGGGCATTAACGCTTCACAAAGAGTGCATTTTTAGGTCTTTTCTTCATTATTTTTATGATCACAGAAAAGTAAATTATTTTTCTGTGCCACTTGAAGACAGACTCCATCAAAAAACAATTCCCTTAATAAAAAATTATCTCCACAATCATATTGAAGACTACTTTATGTCGTCGTGCTTTTAGCGCAAAGCTATATGTGTAAATACAGCCTTGCAAGCAAATATATGTTAGCAGCTTTACAAGATATTACGATTTCACGCTGCCACTCCACAAAGCTTTGGAGTAATATGCGTAAAAGTAAAGAAAGGGCTTCCAATATTGAAATTGAAGTATGTGTGTCTATGGGCTTTTCTCTCCAGTCTACCTCATAGCCTCGACCAAGTAAAGTGCTCTAGGTCTGCGCACCTTAATTTAGATTATACCCTATAGGCTCACAGCCCCACAATTTCATCATCTTTTTTAGCACACTGCTGTCTGAGATGTGCCTATGTGTGTTTTTTCTGTAGGTACGAGGTGTGGGTTATTGCTCGGTTTTAAAAAAAGAGAAATTTTTGCTGTTAAATTCGAACAAAGACAAATTCGAACAGTGGGTTGCACAATTGCGTGCCACATGAGGTGAAAACTTAAGACCACTCTGTGAAGGTGTCGGCTTCCACACCTTAGCTTACGTTTTTATGGCTGCGCGCTCAATGGTGCCTGAAAAAGCATAAAGTATGAGCTTAAAACAGAATCAGAAGCAAGTCGTGACGCAAATGGAAATGCTTGCAATATCGCTATGCGTCAACTTTGATTCCCTTCACTTAGGCATAACGCCGCGTGTGCTTGCTCCATTTCAATGCAGCTGCTCTTTACAAAGTTGTATTTTCTGACATCTGCAAGTGTTTCGGTCGTGGCTATGGCTCTTTTCGTGACAGTTGGCACTGTCCTTTAGATCACTGCGCTTAGTTGAGGCTGAAACTGCACTGTAGAGTTATCTTTATGGCTGAAGTTATCGTCAGTCTTATGACGAAACTTTGGACCTTACTGAGTCTTCGTGAAGGGGCTTCTGACAGCTATCTTGCAAATTTGGCCTGTATAGCCTATGTCCCTGCAAGCCTATCTGGCACTGTTGAAGGTGAAGGGGCTGATGCAGTGTCTGTTCAAAGCAGGAGCAGGGATTAACTCCAACGCCTGCACGCTTTGGTGATCAAGCGGTCACTGACAATTCAGCTCACTCCTTGTCATCTCCATCATGCTTTGTAGTCATCCCGTCGATTACATCTCATGGTACCTGCTCAATTGTTATTCTGCTGTCATTGACGTCGCATCATCCACTCACACTGATAATGGCAGAGAGACATATTTATAGCAAGGGTGATGGGTTTTTGGTTTACCAATTCTTTCGCTGCTAGACGTTGAAACTGAACGGAGGTAATTCTAATTCCATAATAATCGGCAGTTACCCTCTTTATAGAAAACAGTCGTAGCGTTCGAAGCAGTGTTTGCATTGAGCCAGAGTAGGAAAATTGCATGCGCAATAGTGATTTCGTTTTTAAGCCATATAGCTAAAATTAGTGTTATCTATATGGTAGCTAATTGATGATAGCTAATGAACAGCCAGGTTACGTCTGCGAGAACTAATGCACAGTACTTTCCAGAGCTGGCTAATCTAGGACAGCTTGATGCGATTTGAACTTTGTTACGTCCATTATGAAGTGCACAAAATAACAAGTCGTCATTTATGCCATTGATATCATCATGGGTCCGCCACTTATGTCGCGATTGTGCGGTAGGCGATGCCCTTTCGCATGAATACCTGGTTTACAAAACGGCTTCTCGACGTATGATCTTTGTGAGTTTCGCTGTTTCATGACAAGCATTTCATGCATGAGAATATATTTATATCAAAACATGTATTTCGTAATATCCTACATGTATGTCATGCTATGCGTGTTCTACCATAAACGCAATTATTAAAATGGGTACCAAAAAATCACCACAGCTCTAGAAGTGTCTGACTGCCTTGCGTTAAAAACTGTACTTCTAATTTGAGGGCTCTGCAACGCTTCAAAACACGGGAGCTGACGACATGAACACGCTATGGCACTTGCCAGACTTAATGCGAGCGGAAATGATGACGGAAGGCGCACGCCTGTGATTGTATGAATGTAACATTGAACGTAATCACGGCTTTGTATCAAAATGGGGGATTGATATTTGATTTGGTTTTTTAGCACGCCTTTTCCCTAGACGCGGAGAAGACTGAAGCTATGCAACTTTCCAGCTTGAAAACTATAAAGCTGTCAATGAAGGTGCCGAAATCCTTGGCGTCGAGTAGAACACGCTGGCGGCGCTTTAGGCGTCATTGTTTAAAGAATACGAAGGGGAAAATGTTAAAACAATGATATTAAGACGCAGTTTTAACAAGAAAGGCAAAACCACAACAATACATTATGGACGCTTCCGCGAGCTGCCTCGTTTCGCAAGTGTGATCTATTCGTCAAGCACCACAGTATTTGTTACCATCGCAATGACATCCTTACTACGTTGGAATTTAGATAATAATCATAGAAGCTTCCTGTACGTAAAAGTTTTCAGTTAGTTTTATTAGGCAGCCACAGGACGAGGCAAACATAGTCATGTGACCACGTGAAATTTTAGTGTAGAGTCACCGTTCATTCTGTTGTAGTTTGGAGTTTATAGGCTCAATAGCTTAGAACGTCGTGTTCCTATTGCTACAGTTATTGCTGCACTAATCTCTTACATCTTCAGTGTACGTAACAGGCTAATAAATCATGTAAAACAATGAGGTATTGAACATTGTTGGTGGGCCCCTTTAAGCAGGTATCTCAGTAGAGGAAAGAATACCAGGAATAAAGTATCAGGCCCGTTCTATAGCTGCGAGATTGGAAAATAATGACTAAGTCACGACATATACAAGTGGCTCTTGTCCAGTGTAGGCTAGCATAGTGGTTATTCTAAACAGATTAACTTCACTCCTATTGCCATCTTTCCTTTATTTCATACAAATTCGTTTCACCAACTGAGAGTTTTTTTACAGACGCCGTGTTAAGAAATTCCGAAAATGTGACAGTTTCCTACTTCTTCTTGCTTAAATATCACGTATCGTCGTCTATGCACCCATCTTGGCTATCACAGGCCTAAAAACGCTTTGTTTACATAAGTTTATTGTGAAAACCGATGAATGTTTCGCAATAAGCAGCGTCGAGCAGTGCTAATAATATATCGCTTGATGGCGATCGCCTATACGACCATCACTGCTGGGTGCCCCTGTATTCTGAGAAAAACAACCCTAGTTATACCATGTTCACTGGCTTTCCTCATCAATTGATTTAGTAATTGGAGTGATTTACGTAGGCGTCACACTCATCTTCAACTATGCAGTGAACGCACAGGAGACTTTGCAAGCTCCGTTTGCTGAGAAAAGAAGTGGCAAGAGCGTTCCTAATGACCAGTATTAGTTGAAACATGAAAAACTGAATTTGTTCCACATGCCCAGTATTGTTTCGCCTATAAATACGAAACAAAAGGTTGGCATTTGCTCATTCGGGCATGCTTTACGCAACCTTAGTGCTAATTCCTTTATTTCATTACTTTGGGCCAACGATCTCGCCTACACCTTTGAAGTTAATGTGCCTCCCATAAACGGCGCCTTGCCCGACACATCTCGTAAGTAACTGGAAAATAGCTTGGAGAATCGGGAAAGCTTTTAGAGATTCCTATAAATTTTACTCCTTATCGTCTACTTTATTTTTGCAGCCTTATTGCTCAATGACGTCACGCACTTACAGCTCTCATTTGCTGCTGTCGAGGGGTGCAAGATAACGTCTGTAAAAAGAAAGACTACTGTTGGCGGCTGGATGCCCATGCCGAATCGGTATAAGTTGCCCGTCATAATAAGCGATAAATCAGCTTAGCTTTTTGAGATGCCTTATGAAATAAGATCAAAAAGTTTTGTTTTTGATTCACTACTTTCTTTTCTACAATACAGGTATTGATTGACGAGCGTTAAAAAAATTGGAACTTAAGATATTGAGCAACAAAAATGTCAGAAGTAATTAATGAGGAGCGGTAGGCGCGTGTAAATGTTGATATGCGCAATAAATGTAGTTAGTGAACTAAAATTCCATTATTACCAATCTTTTAATAAATTCACCCCATAACTCGAACTGAGGGTTTGTAATCGGCCAGTTACCATAGTGCCCATTTGAAGTATAAACGTCAGAGTGGCGCAGATTTTGAGAAATAATTCCGAAATCAAGTGGTGAAATGATGTGTTATTCGATTTACTTCGTAACAAAAGGTTGATTTATGAATTCAAGCGGTAAGAGAAGTAGAACCCTGATGTATATATTCTAGGGAAGTAGAACCCTGATGTAGTAGCCAACGTATGACGCGCCGTACTGACGTCACAGGCTACGTCATGTGCCTGTACTTATATTGGCATGCGAGCCGCTTGCTTATCACATTAAACCTTCGCCACCAACTGAGTCCAGCGTCACCTTGCTCGCCGGCTACAACAGATGGCGACAAGGATGGGATAGGCTGCACCGAACGACGGGGGCGGATCCTGTGAGCAACGACAGCTGGAAGGCGAAAGGCAAGGTATGGTGAAGATGTGGGGAATTTGACGCCTTCATAAAAGAAGGATACGAAGATTTCGCATCGTATGTAGAACGGTTTGGGCACTATTGCAAAGTAGCCGGCGTACAAGACGAAGAACTTAAAAAGTCAGCCTTCATCTCTGCCATAGGAAAGAAAGCGTACAAGACGCTCAAGGACCTTCTTCTACCTGCAAAACCTGAAGAGAAGACGTTCGAGGACTTGGTGAAAGTGCTGAGTGGCCACTACGAGCCTTCAAGTCAAGTCATTGCGGAGCGTTTCAAATTCAACAGGAGGTACCAAGGAGAAGGGGAGTCCGTCGCGGCATTTGCAGTCACGCTGAAGCACATGGCAGCCAAGTGCAACTTCGGTACGTTTCTCGACGACGCTTTAGGGGACCGGTTCGTCGATGGGTTACGGTATTCCACCATTCAGACGGGTTTACTGAAGAGGAAGGAACTGACGTTCGAATTGGCCTGCGTTTTTTCTAAGAGCGTTGAGCTAGTGGAGCGGGAGTCGAGGGGATTCCGACCAACTGCAAATACGGATGCCGACATTCACGCTCTAAAGAAGACGGTGAAGAAACCGGAGTTTGCCAGCAAGCCGAAGAAACAGTTCAATGCAAAGCTGCTATCGGTGTGGTCAAGAGCATGACGCCCGTTGCTGCCGTTATCGTAAATTCAAATGCCTTCTTTGCAAGCGCGTGGGACATTTGGCGCGCATGTGCAGATGCAAGCAACCGGCGCCTGGCACCGTCCACAACGTGAGTGACGAAGCGAGCGGAGGCACAGAGCTGCTGCTGCACGGTGTGTATCTGGTGGGCACGGAACACCATATGAAGTTGAAGTACAGATAGCCGGCCAGCTTGTGAAGATGCAAGTAGATACGGGCGCAGCCGTATCACTCGTTCCAGAACTGCTTTTACCGGCAGCTAAAGCAGCCGCCGCAGCTTGCGAAGTGCGAGATGAAGCTCAAGACTTACGGCGGAGCGACGCTACAAGTGAAAGGCCAAGCGGAGGTTCTGGTCGATTATATGGGACAGCGGAAAAACCTGCCAATCATCGTGGTACCAGGAGAGAAGCCTCCTAGGCCGCGACTGGATTGCAAACCTCGGAATGAACCTAAACAGCATGCACGAGGTGCACGCACAACCGTCTGTCGACGGCATCCTGTCAAGGTATGCCAGCGTTTTTTCACCTGGTTTAGGGTTGATAAAGGGTTACCAAGCAAAACTGGTGCTTAGGAAGGAAGCATGCCAGTCTTTTGCAAGGCGAGGTCTGTACCGTATGCCATTCGTGAACCTGTCGAGCATGAGCTAGGCAACTTGCAAAAAGAGGGCGTACTGGTGCCCGTAACCCGCAGCGACTGGGCCACGCCGCTGGTAGCTGTTCACAAGCCAGACGGCACAGTACGATTGTGTGGAGACTATAAATTGACGGTCAATCCTTGTGTGAAGACCGACCATTACCCACTGCCCGCAGTGGAGTATTTGTTCACGACACTGGCTGGGGGCAAGGTTTTCACCGTTCTGGACCTTTCGACGGTATATCAGCAAATCGAGGTGCACCCTGACTCGCGACCCTTGCTGACTATAAACTCTCACATGGGGTTGTTCCAGTATGCTCGAATGCCGTACGGAATCTCAAGTGCAGCTGCAGTTTTCCAGGCAATCATGAACGAGCTGTTGAAAGGACTACCGGAAGTGGTATGCTACCTCGACGACGTCCTCAACACGGGATCATCGCATACCGAATGCCTGGCCCGGGTGGAAGCAGTCCTGCAGGTTTTCAGGGACCACGGTGTAAAAGTGAGAAAGGAAAAATGCAAGTTTTTCTTGAATTCTTTCAAATATCTTGGGCATATCAGTGACGAAAATGGTGTGCACCCGTGCGTCGAGAAGGTTGAAGCCATAAGGGAAGCACCCACACCTAAGAACATCAGTGAGCTTAAGCGTACCTCGGCATGATAACTTCTTACTCCAAGTTCATGCCAAACATGTCTTCGAGGCTAAAGCCTTTGTATGCACTGCTTCAGAAGGATAAGAAGTGGGTCTGGTCCGCAAAAGAAGAAAAAGCCTTCGCGGAGAGTAAGAGCCTCCTTACGCAAGCGAGCGTGCTAACATTCTATGACCCAAAGAAGCCTCTTGGATTAGTCTGCGACGCCTCTCCTTACGGGGTTGGCGCAGTGTTGTTTCATGTCGTGAACGGGGAAGAAAGGCCGCTAGCTTATGCGTCACGCACTTTGAGCAAGGCCGAAAGTGGCTATGCACACATAGAAAAGGAAGCGTTGGCTGTGATTTTCAGAATCAAACGGTTTCACAAGTATCTTTACGGCCGTGAATTCACCATTTATTCCGATCACCTTTCCCTGGAGGGACTGCTGGGGCAAACAAAGCCAATTCAGCAAATGGCATCAGCACGCATGCAGCGCTGGATGCTAGTGCTAGCTGCATATCGCTACAAATGGGTGTACAGAAAGGGGAGCCCAAGTAGCAAACGCGGACGCGTTATCGCGATTACCGCTTCCAAACGACACCGACGAAAGCGACTACGTTCACTTTTTTTTCAGCAGTAGAAGCCGTACCACTATCTGCGAAAAGGATCAGTGACAAAACCCAAAAAGACCCAGTTTTGTCTAAGGTGCTATTGCATGTTTTGAATGGATGGCCATCGTACGTGTCAGAAGACAACGTAGCCCCATTCTTCTCGCGGAAAGACGAACTGTCGGTAGACTGTGGTTGCATAACATGGGGAACTCGGGTTGTTATACCTGAAGCGGTACAATCTGAAGTCTTATCGCTTTTGCATGAAGGGCATCCAGGCATCACTCGCATGAAAATGCTATCAAGAAGCCATGTGTGGTGGCCAAAGTTGTGCGACCGCATTGAAGAAACTGTAAGAGGTTGTTCAACTTGCCAACTAACGCAGAACTCTGCGCCCCACGTGCCTATGTTATCGTGGGGACGGCCAACCCACAGGTGGCAGAGAGTTTGCCTGGATTTTGCCTACTACAAAAACGACTGGTTTTTAGTGCTTGTCGATGCGCACTCCAAGTGGGTGGATCTTCTGCACATGAAGTCCACTACAGCACAGGCGACAGTTGAAAAACTCCGCACTGTTTTTGCTGCATTTGGGCTTCCCGAGAGAATTGTGACTGACAATGGGCCGCAATTTGTGTCTGCTGAATTCACAAATTTTCTCAACTCCAATGCAGTGCAGCACACCAAGACACCACCTTACCACCCAGGTTCAAATGGCACGGCGGTGAGGCTTGTCCAGACCGTCAAGCGAAGCTTCATCAAACAGCTACGGGACAAGCAGAAACACGGGAGTGACTCGGACGATGCAACATCGGGTAGACCAGTTCCTGTTCACCTACCGAAACACACCGTGTTCGACGACCGGTAAGACGCCAGCCGAACTGTTTCTCTCATGGAGGCCACGCACGAGGCTGAGCATCTTGCATCCGGAGCTAGCGAAACGTGCCGAAGCAAATATAGCTCGAAGACAGGGTCAGGAAACCCATACTTCATGGAGGGAGTTCGAGGTTTGCGACAACGTTCGCGTGCGAGGAAACCGACCGAGTGATCCACGTAGGTTGGAAGGAACAGTTGTGCGACGAGTTAGCAAAGGAACATACATAGTCCGAATGGAAGAGCACGAGCGCTTTCTGCATGCGGACGATATTGTTCCTAACACATGCTTTGCTCCTCTTCCCAGAAGCGTGTGGATTCCTGAGCAAACCCGCATGGCACAGCCGGGTTCCGCTCCGTCACAAAGCGACAGCGACACCGCATCGCCGCCGGATGGGCCTGCACCAGAGCAACAACTTCCGCCACCTGACCAAGCCAGCGTGACGGAACTGCCATCACAGCAGGCGCCTGACGCCAGCTCCCAAGAAAACGTCGCGCCACCCGAATTGCGACGAAGCACAAGAATTCTAAAGCCTCCCGAACGTTTTGGCTATGCTGCTAAATAAAGGGGGAAGAGATGTAGTAGCCAACGTATGACGCGCCGTACTGACGTCACAGGCTACGTCATGTGCCTCTACTTATATTGGCATGCGAGCCGCTTGCTTATCACATTAAACCTTCGCCACCAACTGAGTCCAGCGTCGTCTTGCTCGCCGGCTACAACACGTAGCACAATTTTCGAATAAATGCCTCGAAAGCGTTGCCAGCATGCATATTTATTGAAAGGGCCAGAAGCTGAGTTAGCTAACTAATCGGTTACAAATTGTCGGCGGCAACTCGTTAGGTGTGGCTTCTCCCGTAAACAAACAACTGCATTTGGCAAATAACAAAAATTTCGAAAGTTAGTTGCAAAAGCAAGAGAAATTAAAATGGTCAACAACAATGCCGAAGTACTGATCTACGAGTAGTCAATTCCTTCAACACGCCCCAGTGGTCGACAAAGTAGTTTTTTTTGCTGTCAAACTGGTTAGCCTTCGTTAGTTCAGATATCATAGAGTGGTTTTGGGACGTTAAACCCCACATATCATATCAAATCGTTAGTTCAGATGACAGAACATCTTATAAGAAAACGAGTGGCTTCAGGTGCCAAGATATGACAATCATAACTTTTTTTTATTGTGATAGCAATTATATCAAACCTCTCGGCTGTATTTTGCCGCCAGCGTCGGCGTAGGCGTCACTATCACTCACCATATAGACGCCCCTCACAGGGCTCAATGGTGATGGACGCACTCCACATCGGCTCCATGGACTTTCCTGAATTTCTGCGGATTACCATTTTTACACCCTTCAATTCTGGGTTTCTCGTCACCAACAAGTCCTACGCTTGACTTAGACACCACGCCTGTCCAGGTGCACCCAAGAGAGAATAAGAAAGAGAATAAACATTTATTAATAACAAATGCACACTGAGACTTCTTTGGGTGGGGCCCTCAGTCCAGGGCTCCATTGCCTTGCGCGACCCTGCGAGTCCGCTGGACCAGCTGCTGCTGCCCCTGCCGCCATAAGCTGAGCAGTGAAGACTCCCAAGAGGAAGGGGTGGGATCGGGAAACCCAGCTTTGGTACTTTGAGACAATTTTCACTCCAGCGTCTACGCCACCTCGCTAGTGGGGCCCCTTGAGGCGACTCTCTGCCCAGTGATGGCGGCTGCCAACGTGGTTACGGGCTACGACCTTGTCTCAACGCAAGTTGTGTCCATGAAGATTTCTTCCCCTGAACCAAGATATGCCATCAGAGGACGAATATCTCGAGGACACGGTGCAAATATGAAAACGCAAGCAAGCGCAATCCAAGTCTGGGTCCCAGCAACAGCGAGACGTGGCAGCTGGCCGTCATTCCCCATCTGTGCAAGAAACGCCGGTGCCCCGACCCACTGGAGGTGCGTCTACCTCTGCTCCCTCATCGCTGCCAATGAAGCAACGCAAGTGGCGTCCACGCCAGACGCTTCGTCTCTCGTGAGATGACTACATCGTGGTCATAAACTACGCGTTCCCATCGAGCAGCGCACATCGCGCTGGCGACGCAATCCGGAGCTACCTGGGTGACTGGATCACAACACTAGTGCAAGTCTGGCCGATCTGGGAGCAAAACATCCTGCTCTGCAGAACTACCGTGCTAGTTATGGCACAGAACTCTTCGGTAACTTCCAGCTTCAAGTGGTAGATAGACAGCTGCCAGTCCGAGGCCATGCCAAGGCGTAAGGCGATACGTGCAGGGGTGTCATCACCATCAACCCTGCTGAAACCACGGAAAACATAAAATCGGAACTGT
Organism: Rhipicephalus annulatus; assembly: GCA_013436015.1. NCBI lineage: Eukaryota > Metazoa > Arthropoda > Arachnida > Ixodida > Ixodidae > Rhipicephalus > Rhipicephalus annulatus. The sequence continues at coordinate 16,270 of WOVY01007466.1, forward strand.
ATTGGCCTCGGGGAACCATCCTCGCGGTCCGAAAACTCGGAGACTCCGCAGCGGCGGTGGCGACATTTGAGGGAACGAAGCTGTCACGCTTCCTCTTCTACCACTGCGTCACCACGATTATCCACCCATACAAGAAAACCGTTCCGATCGACACTAGGTGCGGCACTATCTGCCCATCGGCCACAAGAGTGCCAATACCCCACTCCGACACATAGTAACAAGTGTGGCACATTTGCCCCCAAAGGCCTCACTGATCATCATTGCAGCCCCAAGTGCCTTCTCTGCCACGGCGTCACGAGACTGGGACTAGTGGCTGTGCTGCCAAACGCCGAAAGCCCAAGCCGCTCTCAACATGGCATCGAGGGCTAGCCTCATCTTCGACACAACAAAACGAAAACACCCGCCCGAATCAGACAGCTCCTTCAGAACCGGCCAACACAAAAGAATTCTCACCGCTCTTCGAACCGGCGGTGGCACCTCAGGTGAGCAGTTGGGCAAGCGTTGCTGCTTCTAAGCCTATTTGCCCCTCCGCTGTCAATCCTACTTTACCCGAACTTGTGACCCTTCGCCAGTAGGTTGTGCAGCTTCAAAAGCAAAACAGCAAAACAGCTGCACCAAACAGCTCGCACTCTTAAATAAGCAACTTGCTCTCCAACGAGCAGGCTCTGCAAAGCCCCTCGGTACTGCCGTCCCTGTCTGGGCGGCTACGCTGGAAACCTCAAAGCTAAGCCTTCACGCTACGCACACACTGAATAACCCTCTGGCTCCAGTAGCTGACGCACCTACTCAGGAAGCTTCGGTAGCTGCTGCAGCACCTCAGGATCCCTTACCGACTAACGTAACTAATCCTAGTGAAGAACGCATCACTCGCAAGGAGGATCGCCTTACGCGCGTCGAAGCGTCGATCAGTCACCTCATTGATAACTTCTATGTCAAACCATAGTAATAGAGGTGACTCAGGCCATTCAAGCCTGATTGATTGATATGTTGGATTTACCGTCCCCAAACCACCACATGATTTTGACAGACGCCGTAGTGGAGGGCTCCGGAAATTTCGACCACCTGGGGTTCTTTAACGTGTACCCAAATCTGAGCACACGGACCTACAACATTTGCGCCTTCATCGGAAATGCAGCCGCCGCAGCCGGGATACGAACCCGTGACCTGTGGGTCAGCAGCCGAGTACCTTAGCCACAAGACCACAGTGGTGGGGTGGCCATTCAAGCCTGGGCAATCACTCAGTCTCAACCCAAGAAATCGCTTTCACGCTCCTCATAGGTTTGCAGTACGGGTTCAGCTCCCCGAGATCGTCGTAAGGTGGCTGTCACCACCTTGCCGTCAGACAGTACTGCTTCCGTACCGCTACCTGCCTCTCAAGCCTCTGAGCTAGACATGGAAGATGAATTATAAAACCTAAGATATTGTTATTAGACAATGTCGTTGTAAAGCAGTTCGACAGCCGCCGAGAAAGACCACGGGATTTTGTTGTAGGGCATAGCTCTTGTTTTCTATCTTGGCTTGTGCGTTGGCACTGTGTCTTGAAACGCCTAGTTTCCCGGGTTCCTTCACGCAACATTTTGGTGGAAGGTGCTGGGTCACAACGCATGACAGAGTTACGCAGCGGATGCCTAGTCGCTGCTTCCTACATGTCCACCGGCAGCGACGCTTCGTCAACTGCCCCACCCCATGCATCAACGGCACCGAACTCCTCTGTTTTTCTCGTGCCTGCTCCACCCCGCGATCCCAGCAACTTTTCGGGAACGGAGGGCAAGGACGTAGATGAGTGGCTTAAACTCTACGAGCTCGTCAGCGAAAATCACTGGTGGGAGACAACCTTGATGCTGGCAAACATCATCTTTTATTTGCAATTAACGGCCAAGGCATGGTTTAATAACAATGTGGACACGATTATAGGCTGGGACGTATGAAAGAACAAGTTACGCGAGTTGTTGGGTCAATCTGGCAGCTGCAAGCATGCCGCTAGGAAAGAACTTGGCACACGTGTTCAGACGTCCACAGAGCCTTACCTTACGTATATACAGGATGTGCTGACAACTTTGCCGTAAAGTTGACCGAACCATGGCTGAAGCCGACAAGGTAGCGCATGTGCTCAGGGACATCGCAGACGATGCATTTCAGCTCCTTGTGTGCAAAGGCTGTTCCACTATGCAAGATTTTATCTTTGATCGCCAACGCTTTCAAAAGGCTAAGAGCCGTCGAATTGCCCCCAACTTCACGCGCCTTCCCAACACTGCTGCGATGTCAACTTGCGAGGATCTCCGTATAGCGACCCAGCCCAATTCACATTCCGGTGACATTACGAGAGTCGTACGCCACAATATCGAAGCCATACCACCCACACCCTTGAGAGCACTAGCACCGAGTGATGCTCAGCCGACCATATCGCTAATAAAGATCGTGGTTCACCAAGGAATAGCCAACGCGGGTACTCACACGGTCGGTTCTGTGCACCGTCCCGACGCTGTCAGTTCATCTACCTTCAGCCACCCACAGCATTATCGCCGCCCTGCTCCACGTAACCGCGACCCAAATTGGTGAAGGGCACCTGATGACAGGCCGATTCGCTTTCAATGTGAACGAGTGGGACACATTTTCCGTAACTTCCGAATCACGTGGACTTCACCGTATTAGGCAAATTCAAGCTTCACCAACTTAAACTCACCAGCACATCTCTATAGTCAGGGACTACCACGGCGTGATGGCTCAGGTAATTACAACCCAACCACTACGACCACTGCATAGTACAGTCACTCACCTTGACCTCGACGTAGATTTTCCCGGTCTTCGCCGCCGCCTCGCTCCCCGTCCCAATCCTCTGCCCGGCGGTATTCAGAAAACTAACGGCTCCAGCTCCTGGAGGTGACATTGCTGCTACGACTTGCTCTACAATTCCTTTGTTGACGCTCCCGACCAATCAGAACATGATCGACGTTGAATTGGACGGTTCATCTGTTAAAGCCTTGGTAGACACTGGCGCCCATATTTCTGTGATAAGCATGCACATTCGTGACCACTTAAAGAATATTCCTACTCCAGCCCCTTCACGCAGTGTTCGTCTTGCTGATGGTGGTACGGCTTCTGTTATCGGCGTTTCTACTGCACGCGTTACTATCGCCGGCCGTCAAACTTCAGTTCTCTTCACTGTTCTTTCTCACTGCACGAATGATGCGATCTTCGGTCTTGACTTTTTGTCTACTCTTTCCACCCTCATCGACTGTTTAGCTGGTTATGTGCAACTTGACCCACCGTGTCCAATGATCCGCCCAGTCCACCACAAGTTCGTGTGAGCTCTGCTGAGCATACCCGTTTGTCACCGCAAACTATGACCTGCATCACCGTAATGCCCTCACCACCTGTATCCGACGGCGACTCTGTGCTCGCGCCCATCACATCCATTCTTTTTACTAAGTGTTACTTTATCACTTACTGATATTCAGTTACGTGCAAACCGCGCCTTCATTCCTGTGCTAAATTTTGCTCTGTGTCCACAAGTGCTCCCGCATGGGATTGCCCTCTCCAGGCTGACTCTCACTGACGAAAGCATCTCAGCTCTGTCTTCGAACGATGCTGTACACTGTAGCTACACGCATGCTCGATGTTCGGAAGCAAGCCCGTCTGTTGACGTTAACAAAATAATCGCGTTCAACCTTTTGCCGCATCAAGCTGACGCACTCTTTCACGTCCTTGAGTCATACTTGGACGTATTTGACTTTTGTGATCGTCCGCTAGGTCAAACCACTGCTGTAAAGTACCGCATTGACACCGGCGAAGCCTCCCCTGTCCAAGGACGGCCATACGACCTATCTCCAAACGAGCGTCGCATAATTCAAGCTGAAGTCGACAAAATGCTTGCAAGAAACATAATTGAGCCATCATGTAGTCCACGGGCTTCCCCTGTAGTTCTTTCCAAAAAGAAGGACAACACTTGGCGATTCTGTGTTGACTACCAGCATCTAAACAAGATCACTAAAAACGACGTCTACGCGCTACTGCGCTTATACGACGCCCTGGATTGTTTTCATGGCGCTAAGTATTTTCCTTCTATTGACCTAAGATCAGGGTACCGGTAAATTTCTGTCGACGACATGGACCGCTAAAAGACCGCTTTTCTTACGCCCGGTGGTCTTTACCAGTTTAAGGTCATGCCCTTCGGGTTATGCAATGCTCCGACCACCTTCGAGCGGATGATGGACTCTCTTTTGCGTGGATTCAAATGGTAAAATTTTTCTGTGTTACCTTGACGACGTTATCGTCTTTTCTCCGACCTTTGACACCCACCTCGACCACCCATCCTCAAAACTGGCTGTTTTTCGCAATGCCGGTCACCAAATGAACACGTCAAAGTGCCACTTCGAACGTCAGCAACTAACCATGTTGGGCTACCTTGTCGACTCCCCTGGTCTACGCCCTGATCCCGATAAAGTGCGACCATGCGACACTTCCCCATTCCAACCTGCACTAAGGAAGTCCGCAGGGTTCTAGGCCTGTGCTCGTACTTTCGAAGTTTTGTGAAGAAGTTTGCGGAAGTAGCCCATCCTCTCACAAACTTACTGAGAAATGATGTCTCATTCACATGGGGTGCTGCGCAGGCTACGGCGTTCTCTACACATACTACATTGCTAACATAACCACCTGTTCTGGTTCATTTTGACGTTGTCGCCCCCACAGAAGACCGCACAGATGGAAGTGGCCACAGAATTGGTGGTGTTTTGGCCCCGCATTAAAGCGGCTGCGCCCGCGTTATCGCCTATGACAGCCGTCTCCTCTCGCAGGCGCAAAGGAACTACTCAATCCCCGAAAGGGAATGTGTGACGAAGCAGGGAAAGCGAGAGCAGACGACGGAGTGGCCGATCGCTGGAAGGCGAGAAAAACGAAGGAGCTCGGGCTGCAGAGAAGATTAAGAAGGGCGCGCGCAGGCGAGACAGTTTTTTTTTTGGAACGCCGGCAGAACGGGCGGCAGGTTGTTGGAGAACCCGCATCTACGCGCGAGGTTCGCATACACAGGGCGCCTGTCTTCGGGACAGCGAGCGCCTCACGGTCCTCGCCTGGCAAGACCTGGGACGCGGCCTGCTGCTCTCGGAGAACCCGCACCTACGCGCGAGGTTCCAGATTGTCCACCGCCGTCGAGACGAGCGTCGCAAGGTCCTGGCCTGGCGCGGACGAGCCCTATCTGGCTACCGGCTACCGAGCGACGGTTCGTTCACTCGGCCCTTAACCCCTGCTGCTGCTACGTCGTTTCCACACCGGACATCTACCCGACGACGATTACGTCATCACAGGGACTCTGCCAGCCCCACAGCCTCCTGGTCCCCAGCACCGCCACGTGAGACAATTGACTAGCAGTGTACGCTGCCGCTTTATGTATTTCGTGTGTGTATGCTGTCAAATACAATTGTAGTGTGGTTTGTTAACGTCAGATACCGTCTCCTCCATCCGCAACGCGTCACACGCTCTGCGGCGCGACGAACCTCACCACTAACTTCACATCTGGCGTCCGCGAGACAGGACTGCTCTTATCCTATAAAAGAGCAGCGCGTCGCTTATGCGGGTCTGACGGTTGACGATGGAGACGGACAAGCTCACAGCAATTGGAAAGGAACTGGGGTTGAGCGGTCCAGGGCTAAAGCAGTGGATCGATGAAGAGCGCGTACGTGAACGAGAAGCGCGGGAAGCACGTTTAGCCGAACGCAATGCAGCAAAAGAAGCTGATGCCGAGGCACTGGCGAGGCTACAAGCAGAAAAGGAGGTTCTCGAACTAAGGTTGAAGCTCCGAGAGTTAGATGCGACAACGGGTAGCGTGACTACAGGTCAATCAGTAGAGGGTCCGCACATGGGTTCTCCTCAAAGCTACGAAAGTCCGCACAAACTCATACCGCCCTTCAACGAAGTTCGCGACGAGCTGGACGCGTACATCCAGCGCTTTGAACGCGTCGCCAGGAGCCAGGATTGGCCGCAAGACAAGTGGGCCCTTTCACTGAGCCTTTGTTTGACCGGTGAAGCGCTAAGTGTTGTTGGCAGAATGGCACCTGACCATGCCATGGATTACGCAGCGTTAAAGAAAACGTTGTTGCAGCGCTTCCGGTTTACAGAGGAGGGCTACCGCACTAAGTTTCGGTCGGCGAAGCCTGAGGACTGCGAAACGGGTCGACAGTTCGCTGGGCGATTACTAGGTTATTTCGACCATTGGCAAGAGATGGCCAAGACCGAACGGACGTACGAAGCTCTGCGAGACGTTATTGTTTCAGAGCAATTCATCACGCAGTGCCACGAGAAGCTGGCAATCTTCCTGCGGGAAAGGGATTGCCGAGGAATTGAAAAGCTGGTAGAAGCTACTGATCATTATATGGAGGCGCAGGGTTTCGTCAACCTTGGTAAAGGTAAGGACGACAAGGACCATAAAAAGCCACCAGATCGAGCGCAGGCCGCACTACGGAAAGAGGAAAAGGACAAACCACATTGTTTGCTTTGTGGAAAGCGCGGTCATAAGGCCTCAGATTGCTGGGCAAATACTAAAGGGCCAAGGACAAAACCAGCCTTCTGCGGAAAATGTAGACGTAGTGGGCATAGCAAAGAGGACTGCCCTAACAAGGAAAGCGGTAAAGCCTCTTGCCTGAAAGAGCAAGCAGAAGGTCCGAAAGCATCAAACCAGGAGACACAGGCTTCCCGGCAAGGTACTGATTGCTCGAAACGTACGAGAATCAAGTGGGAGGACAAGTCTATGCCTACGGCCGAAGGCGTCCTTGAAAACCAGCCCGTTACGGTCTTACGGGATACAGGATGCGACTCGGTTATTGTGAGAAGGTCCCTTGTACCAGTCAGCAATCTGACGGGGAAAGTTTCCTCTGTGTGTCTTCTTGATCGAAGGGTACTGAAACTGCCGGAGGCAGACGTGCGAATTATTTCACCCTTTTTCTCAGGCAAGACTCGCGCGATCTGCATGGATGACCCACTGTATGACGTCGTTCTGGGAAACGTCCAAGGGGTCCGTGACGCCTCCGATCCTGATCAAGATTGGAAAAGACACCTACGTCCAGCTAGTCCGATGAAAATATCATCTAGGGTGGGAGCGGACGACGGATCGCTGACTGGATCTTATACTACAGATGCATTCACTTCGGTTGCGAGGCAATCAAAGGAAAACGAAGTCGCCGCGACAGTCGGACAGAGTTCTCGTCGCCTGCCGGTACCAACAATAAGTCCCCTGGATATGAGTGCACGTGACTTGCAGAAAAGTCAGAGGGATGACGCTAACTTACAGAAATGCTTTGAGGCCGTCGATAAACCCATCCAGACCAGGTTTGCCGAGATTCTTTTCTTTACAAAAGAAGAAATTCTATACAGGAGGTACAAGCTCAGATCGAAGAGAGAAACTGAACAACTTGTTGTACCTACAGCCCTCCGCCATTGTGTAATGCAAATGGCTCATGAAGGAATTCTTGCGGGCCATCAGGGTATAAAACGCACAACAGACCGTATCCTCGAGGAGTTCTATTGGCCCGGGGTACTTTCTGACATCACACGATTTGTGAAATCGTGCGACACGTGCCAGAGAACTTTCCCAAAACACTTAGTTGGGCGAGTACCGTTGGGTAAAACCCCCGTCATTGATACACCGTTTAAGAGAGTGGCCATTGACATTGTGGGACCATTATCTCCCAAGTCAGAAAAAGGGAATAGATACGTTTTGACAATGGTGGACATGGCAACGCGGTATCCTGATGCGGTGGCGCTGCCAAGTATTGAAACAGAAAGGATCGCTGAAGCACTGTTGGAGATGTTCTCGCGAGTGGGGGGTACCTCAGGAAATCATCAGCGACCGAGGCACGTCTTTTACGTCCCACCTAATGCGCGAATTCAGCAGGCTTCTATCCTTCACACAGTTGCCGACGACACCATATCATCCCATGGCAAATGGTCTTGTCGAGAGGTTCAATGGCACACTTAAACGAATGATAAGACGAATGTGTCAAGAGTGCCCGAAAAGTTGGGACCGGTACTTAGCGCCTTTACTTTTCGCCTATAGAGAAGTTCCGCAGTCAAGTTTGGGCTTCGCCCCGTTTGACTTACTGTATGGCCGTTACGTCAGAGGACCCATGTCAATATTGAAAGAAATGTGGACTGGTAATCATCTAGATGATGAGACGAAGACCTCGTACGGCTATGTAGTTGACCTGCGGAGACGTCTTGAAAACACTTGTCGTCTAGCCAAGGAGGAGCTGCAGAAAGCCAAACTTGTGCAGAAGAAGCACTATGACATGAAGACTAGACCACGGCGTTTAGCTGTTGGAGACAAGGTGCTGCTGCTACTCCCGTCGGACAACAACAAACTGATTCTAACATGGAAAGGGCCTTTCACAGTTCTAGAGAGGAAGAATGACGTGGATTACGTTATTGATTTAGGAACGCGAACATCTCTGTTTCACGTCAACCTCCTCAAAAAAATATCAAGAACGACCATCGGTACCACAGCCAACAAAAGAAGCGTCAGTCGCGTGTCTGGCTGATGATACTGAGCACGACGATCTACCATGCGTACCTTTTCAGCAAAAAGAATCTGCTGCCGATGTGAACATATCGGAAGCACTCTCTACTAAACAGCGCACGCAGATCGCTAGAATACTGCATACCTACGAGAATGTATTCACCGACATTCCCGGCAGAACACATCTCACCCAGTGCAAGTTGAATGTCGCAACGGATACACCAGTGAACATACGGCCGTATCCACTACCGCTTGCTACCAAAAAGGCAGTGAGAATGTAGGAGCAGACTATATGAGCCGGTTGCCAAGCGCATGAACATCATCGCTACACGGCTTGAGGATTTCGCAGTGTCGGGTATAATTCATGAAATTTTTTTTTTTTTCGGTGCACATTACTTACCGTGGCGGACCAACTTTCATCTCGTCTTGCGAGTACCTTTGAGAGTGTCGGGTGTGCGGGGCCCTGAACACTGGTGACAACTTTCGTGTCTCTTATGTGTGCCGAGTGTGCGGGGCTCGGAAGTGTAGTGCAGTGCTCCGAGTGCGCGTGTACTACGGTGTCCCAAGGGATCCAGTGGCAGCTGCAAGTTCTTCACAGGGAAGAACCTTCTTAAGTGGGGGGTAATTGTGACGAAGCAGGGAAAGCGAGAGCAGACGACGGAGTGGCCGATCGCTGGAAGGCGAGAAAAACGAAGGAGCTCGGGCTGCAGAGAAGATTAAGAAGGGCGCGCGCAGGCGAGACAGTTTTTTTTTTTGGAACGCCGGCAGAACGGGCGGCAGGTTGTTGGAGAACCCGCATCTACGCGCGAGGTTCGCATACACAGGGCGCCTGTCTTCGGGACAGCGAGCGCCTCACGGTCCTCGCCTGGCAAGACCTGGGACGCGGCCTGCTGCTCTCGGAGAACCCGCACCTACGCGCGAGGTTCCAGATTGTCCACCGCCGTCGAGACGAGCGTCGCAAGGTCCTGGCCTGGCGCGGACGAGCCCTATCTGGCTACCGGCTACCGAGCGACGGTTCGTTCACTCGGCCCTTAACCCCTGCTGCTGCTACGTCGTTTCCACACCGGACATCTACCCGACGACGATTACGTCATCACAGGGACTCTGCCAGCCCCACAGCCTCCTGGTCCCCAGCACCGCCACGTGAGACAATTGACTAGCAGTGTACGCTGCCGCTTTATGTATTTCGTGTGTGTATGCTGTCAAATACAATTGTAGTGTGGTTTGTTAACGTCAGATACCGTCTCCTCCATCCGCAACGCGTCACACGCTCTGCGGCGCGACGAACCTCACCACTAACTTCACAGAATGCCTTGCTCTAGTTTGGGCAGTGGCGAAATTTCGGCCCTATTTACATGGTGTTAAGTTTGGCCTGGAAAGTCGTCTGGGCAGACGCCTTTGTGTGTAAGCCGATCCACTGGAGAGGTTCTAAATCCCTTTGGCGCCCAGTCTGACCGTCGCTGCCGAAGATTTGAGCAATTATCCAGACCAAGCAGCAAGCAAAGGCGAGTGCCCGTCCTTCAAATGCGGACCCTTCTGTCGTCCCTTCAAGCAGAAGCGGTGACTAATGGACTCGGCGACTCATCGGGCAACGGAAAAGCTGGCGTAACCGGCGACAGAGCTGACTGCGGAGCGGCGCTTCTTTAATCCTCAGTCAAATAGCCGCCCGGCCGACTGCCTATGCCCGCCAGGCATTGTCCCTGCTGGCCGGAGGACGAGACGTAGTGTCGCCAAGACGCCGCGACAACACAGAGAGGACAACAGGGACGGCGTCTTCCTGGGGGAGACCACGGCGGCTGCCGCGGATCGCCCCGCTAATTGAGCGAACAAAATCGGCGGACCCTTTGAAGTATGGGGCCAGGATCGTGGGCACTCTGGACTAAAGGCACACACACGACGAGGAAAAGCCCTGCTGGCGCCACCAGAGTGCAGCCTTCACGTGGACCTTGCATGCTCGCCCCCCCCCTCACCGGTGTGTGCGTGATTGGTGTTCGACTCGGAGAGGAGGAGCCCGACAGGGCATAAAACGACGCGGCAGAGTGCTGGACGTCGCTCTGAACTATGTAACGTTCAACTACTACGCTCGTGGTTTGTAAAACCACTTTTTCTTTCTGTATATATGTGTAAATAATGTCATAAACCTGTTTGGTTTCTCGTATCCTCCCTGCGTTCCTTCTTCTGACCCGTAACAACTGGTGGCAGCGGTGGGATGGACTTCACGACATGGTGCTGTGCTGTGGTGAGTGCTTGGTCTTTGCTATAACTTTCCAGGCTTCATTTCTTGAATGTGAGTTGATTGGAAGGTGGATTGTGTGTGAGTTAGGGAGATCACCTATTTGCGTGTTAGAGGGATCCCCTACATTTGTGTGAGATGCAGGACCAAAGTACAACGGCAATCATGGAGGTGAAGACACTGCTAAAAGATGGTCTTTTGTATATTAGCGAAGACCTGGGTATTAGGGTGAAAGAAGGAACGGGCAAGTCCGAAATTTTAGAGCTAATTTTGCAAAAACGCCAGTGAGAAGGATATTGGATACGCGTTAAAAGCTTTAAAAAGGTTGGAGGAACGAAAGCAGAAAAAAGAAAGAGAAGAAAAGGAATTACGGGATAGAAAATAAAGGCAAGAAAAGGAAAGGAGGGATAGAAACGAAAGAGAGGAACGCGAAAGCGAGGCATGGAAAAGGGATACAAAAGAGCGTGATCGAGCACGCGCCTTGGTGCTCGAACAATTGGAACAGAAAAACGAGGCAATGAGGCGAAAAATTCAGACATCTGCAACTGTAGCGCACGAGAAGTGCGATAATCAAGTGAGTGAGGTGCAGTCCAGAGCTATAGAGAAGGCTAGCACGTGTGAAGGGCGCAGCAGGTTCGAAGATGAACCAATTGCGAGAGCTGCTAAAGATGCTGCGAGGAGTAGAGCGGCCGACAAAGGCCAGAGCGAGTGCGACGAGGTGCTGTGCCAGTTAAATGCTAGCGAAGCAGCTAGGATAGCTGTAGACAATCTGGCACAGACCTCAACTGTGCTTGTCGCAACGGTGGAACTTGCAAACAATGTGGAAGTACGCAAGCACACCGAAGAAAGCTCTGAAGCAGCGAAAGTAGATAGCGGGGATATCAGTGCAGTCGCAGACAGCTCTCAGCAATGCGAGCTAGAGTGTTTGAAGGAAAGCAGCTGCACTGTTGCTAAAAGCGTCAAGCTGTGCGCCAGTCTAGAGTGTGAAATAGGTGATTTTTTCAACAATCATTTAGACGGCGCGGCGTCGACAGCTGACGAGTGCAGTGAGAATGTTAGCGACCTTGAGCTGCGAGCAGTAGGCTCAGAGACGAGTCGCAAGAAGCGGCACCGACGCAGGAGACGTCGGAAGGCCGCGAGAGAGACAGAAGGTACTACGGCGGGTAAAAGAAGGCGCAAAACCTGTCAGCGTAGCATGTGCGTCAAAAACTGCGTTGCATGCGTCCGAGCAACCGGACGAAAAGTAAGAGGAAAGCAGGTTCGCGAATGGAATTGCGCGGAGAGCGCCGGTCTTTCCGTTCTATCCACAGAACGTTTCGGGGCGCACCTGAGTACAGCGTTAGCGTAGGTGAATCGGCCAGTTCAGCGAAGAGGCCTTTGTGGCGGGAAGTAAGGCGCCAGCGGCGAAAGGGTAGACCACCGCGCGCATTCGCGCGACGGAATGCACGCCGGAGATTAAGAGCTTTGCGGGGACAGGAGTGTCGAAGGGGTCCTACAAGAAAAGCGACAATAGCTAAACACCGCTCAGGAGCTAGACTACAGAGGACACCAACGCTCTTTCCCAAGCGTTGCTCGAATCCCCTCCGCCAGATTGACAGAAGTCGGCTGAAATCGCAAATGAGGCGTAACGCTGCCGTTCAGCTAGTGGCACGTGCACGTTGTTGCCTCGGGCGTTCTCGCAATACGCCAAGACCGCGACCACCGCGTGTGCGACTGAAGTGAGGGACAAGTGTAAGCTGGAGAGTCGGACACATGAGTTTTTTTTTTAAACATGTTTGTTTGTTTATATTTGGTTTTAAAATGGTGTTCCTGTGTCATCTCCACAGATAGTTTGCTTGGATACTTTTTTCTTCCCTCTAAATTTTGTTTGTGTGTAAGCTTTGTCAAAATTTTGAGTTAAGTGCTTAAGCGGTATGCGGAAGCAATTACCCACCTTGGTCAACCGACTGCGTGAAAGGAGTTTTTAAGATAAGAGCACGCATGTCGCAAACGAAGTTTAGTATGCCCGCTAAATTTGAAAGAGTAGTGCCTAGGTTATAAGGATATGACCTTTGGTTAGGTGCGTGTGTGTATGCTAGCGCTCTTTGAATAATGACAATATGATGTCGTGCTAGGGCACACAGCAAAGTCCTGTGCGTTCTTTAAAAACATGGGCTGGCATGAAGCTTCATTCATTTAACGAGCGTGCTAGTATGCGAGGGTTATTTCTTTTTGTTATTTTAGAGAGCGTTCAGAGATCAAGGTGATCTTTTGAGAAAAGCGTTACGCTATACCGAACGGTGAGGCTAGAAATACATTTCAGGAATTTATAAAAACGCAGTTTGATCTGTTGTGAGTGAGTTTTCGTTGACGCCAGGGTGTCCTCCAAATAGGCACTCGCGACTACCTTTTAAGTTTGTAATGAGAGAATAGAAAATGCGCCCAGTTACCTTTTATAGGTTTAGGCTGCCTTTGTGCGGAATTTAGGTAGTTGTCTTTCATGAAATTAGTCATGAAGTTAAATGTGAGTTACAACTTATTAGTGCGGACAGTGGGAGAAAACTAGTTTTGTAAAAATGGGATTACGGTTATATGGGGCCAAATTATGTTTGCCTTTGTGTGCTTTTCTCACACAGCAATTGATTCCATCTTTGGTAAGCATCTCCAGGTCCATAATTGTTGTAATTTTGGCGGCACCAAATTGTCTCAAAATTTTACCGTACAGGTTTCTCTTTTGTTTGTGTTTCTTGAGAAGCCTGGAGGGTTTTAAGTGGGTCCAATGTGCTTGACTTCAGCATGGTATTGTGTTGTGTAGTTCACCTTGCTATTGTCTATCATTGTGAGCTAGTTTGGGAGTTGGTTTCGAGTTCGCTGCTAGAGAGAGAAAAGCCAGGCCATCGTCCTCGTCACCAACCATTCTCTTCGTGCCCAGCGGTTGGGAGCGCTGGCCAGCCGAGATTTTCCGGGCGGCGGAGGAGCTGTTAAGTTTGGCCTGGAAAGTCGTCTGGCCAGACGCCTTTGTGTGTAAGCCGATCTACTGGAGAGGTTCTAAATCCCTTCGGCGCCCAGTCTGACCGTCGCTGCCGAAGATTTGAGCAATTATCCAGACCAAGCAGCAAGCAAAGGCGAGTGCCCGTCCTTCAAATGCGGACCCTTTTGTCGTCCCTTCAAGCAGAAGCGGTGACTAATGAACTCGGCGACTCATCGGGCAACGGAAAAGCTGGCGTGACCGGCGACAGAGCTGAAGGCGGAGCGGCGCTTCTTTTATCCTCAGTCAAGTAGCCGACCGGCCGACTGCCTATGCCCGCCAGGCATTGTCCCTGCTGGCCGGAGGACGAGACGTAGTGTCGCCAAGACGCCGCGACGCCACAGAGAGGACAACAGGGACGGCGTCTTCCTGGGGGAGACCGCGGCGGCTGCCGCGGATCGCCCCGCTAATTGAGCGAACAAAATCGGCGGACCCTTTGAAGTATGCGGCCAGGATCGTGGACACTCTCGACTAAAGGCACACACACGACGAGGAAGAGCCCTGCTGGCGCCACCAGAGTGCAGTGTTCACGTGGACCTTGCATGCTCGCCGCCCCCCTCACCTGTGTGTGCGTGATTGGTGTTCGACTCGGAGAGGACGCGGCAGATTGCTGGACGTCGCTCTGAACTATGTAACGTTCAACCACTACGCCCGTGGTTTGTGAAACCACTAACTTTTTTTCTGTAAATATGTGTAAATAATGTCATAAACCTGTTTTGTTTCTCGTATCCTCCCTGCGTTCCTTCTTACGACCCGTAACAATGGTCGGCATTTAACCATCACAACCGATCACCACGCACTTTTCTGGCTCGCATCCTTAAAGGACCCCACTGGGCGCCTTGGTTGATGGGCATTTCAACTCCAAGAGTATAACTTCTTGGTGTCCTACAAATCTGGCCGATTACACTATGCGCTGGCTGCTTATCTCGGAATCGAGTGGGCCCATCTGAGGCGCTCAATGAAGCGCCATGTGTCCTGTCTCTCTCCGTGAGAAACAGCGCGGAGATCTTGTCTCACGTAACATCATCGAGAAGCTTCATTCTGCGGCACCCGATCCGTCTACTTGATTGTTCGTGCTCAAGGATGGCACATAGCACCGTTACAACGTCCGTCCTGATGGACACGAACTGCTCCTTATGGTACCTTCCCACTTACGTGTGACCCTCCCACTGCCAGTCACCTCAGGCAGTGTCGAACGTATGACCGTGTACAGCGTCGATTTCAGTGGCCCAGTCTTTATGCGCTCGCTCCGCCGCTACTTCGCTTCATGCGACCAGTGTGAACGCCAAAAAAGAACCTTCTATGAGCCCTGCCGTGTCCCTCCTACCACTTGACGTTCCCTTTGATCCCTTCTTTTGATTTGGTATTGACCTCTTAGGCCATTTCCCTGCGTCCACTTCTAGGCATAAGTGGATAGCTGTTGCGACGGATCACACAACCCGGTATGCCATTGAACCGGCCCTACCAAACAGCTGTGCTACGGACGTAGCCGATTTTTTCCTGCACAACGTCATAATTCATCATGGCGCCTCACGCAGACTCCTCACAGATTGTGGGTTCTATTTCCTTTCCGGAGTTGTCGACGACCTGCTTCGCTCCTGCAAGACTAAACATAAATAAGCGACAGCCTACCACCCACAAACTAACAAACTGACTGAGCTATTCACCAGGACTTTAACTGATATGCTCGTCATGTTCGTATCGTGCGGCCAGCAGGACTGGGACGTTGCATTGCCCTTCGTTACGTTCACCTCTAATTTCTCACGCCAAGATGCAACTGGTCTTTTACCTTTCTAAGTAATGTTTGACCGTGATCCTACTTTACCGTTTGACACCATCTTTACGACAGCCGTAGACTGTACGACCGAAGACACTCGCGATACTATCACCAGAGCTCGAAAAACACGATAAGTTGCCCGTCAGCGCCTTTTAGCATCGCAGTATCAGCAGCGGCAGCGTTACAACTCCCATCATCGCCAAGTTTCCTTTACTCCGCGTTTCCTTGTGCTACTCTGGGTTCCGACTAAGTGCGTTGGACTTTCTGAAATACTGCCTTCCCGCCACTCAGGGCCCTACCTCGTATCACGCCAGGTTACAGATGTGACCTACCAAATAGCCCCACTCGAGTCTTCCTTCTTTTCCCCTTCACTGTCTACAGACATTGTTCATGTATCTCGCCTTAAGCTTTACCACTCCGCAACATCAAAGAATACACCGAGATGGAGCTTTAGCACCCAGGGGACATGTTATGAGACAATGTCCCACTAAAGCGGTTTGATAGGCGCCAAGAAAGACGACTTAATTTTGGTGTATGGTGCAGCTCTTGTTCTTCATTTGTCTTGCGCTTTGGCGACGTGTAAATATATCTTCAAATAGGTAGTTTTCCAGGTGCCTTCACGAAACAATGTTTATGATAGCTACCAACCGTACATCTCTGTCAAGTTGTAATCAAAATCCGATATCATACAGTAGAACTTTAGAGGGTTTGGGAAAAGGCGAAAGCGCTCACACTTTTCTTTCTTCATCCACTCACTTGGGTCTCAGCCGGCCGTGTCGGCACTTTCAGAATCTGGTGCGACACTAACTCTTTCTGGATACTGCTCTTAAGGGGGAGGCACCACTGCATGCTTTCTTGTGCATAAGGCGTACACGGCGATACAGGTCGACCTCGGTCTGGATCTCCCATACGACTATTGCAAGATTTCAGTGCTGTCTCAACAAAGAGGCCAGCCATTATTTCACATAATAAACGTGTATTGTCCCCCGCGTGTTGCGAGGGTCTCCTTTACGAAACTGTTTCATAGGGCGCTACACACGGCAGACAGTCAACCCTGGTGATTGTCGGGGACTTCAACGCCCCCAGCCATCACTGGGGTTAGCACAATGAGAAAGCCCGGGGAAAAGAACTCAAGGAACTTATCTTCTCGCTTCGCCTCACGTTGCTTACCGGTCCAGCACAGCCCACACGTTCCGGCAATTCAGTCAAACGCGACACATGCCCCGACCGCTCCCTGACTCGTAACATTCGCGAAGCTACACTGGAAAGGTTGGGCGAGACTTTGGGAAGTGACTATTTTTTGCATCGCATTTCCTTCAAACCATGGCAGGAAATGTGCCATTACTGAGACTGGGACCATCTCACAGACAGGACTAAATTTAGAATGCAGTCATTAGCTATGATCGTCACCTAAGTCGAATACGCGGCGTGGGCGTCCTACGTCCTTCATATGCAGTGGGGAAACACTCGCACTGTCAAAACTTCCAATTTGACTTCTGCAATCGACCAATAGCTCTCACATTCCTGGAACGGTCGTCGCGGGCTTGTAAAGCGCTGGAAACGTAACAAAATCAATCGAAAACTTTGCGCTCGCATTGAGGCGCTCACTGAAGAGGCTGCGGCATACTGTGCGCTGCTTGCGGATTCAAATTGGGCTGACACCTGCAG
This sequence comes from Rhipicephalus annulatus, assembly GCA_013436015.1. Taxonomy (NCBI): domain Eukaryota; kingdom Metazoa; phylum Arthropoda; class Arachnida; order Ixodida; family Ixodidae; genus Rhipicephalus; species Rhipicephalus annulatus. The sequence continues at coordinate 33,458 of WOVY01007466.1, forward strand.
AAAGGTGGCGAACCATATGAGCTCCAAGGGCACCTGACGGCAATTTCGTAGCCTTCTGGATCTCTCCAGCTCTAGGGAAGAAAACACAACGCCAGCTCCGCCATGCTCTGCATGCCTATCAGGGCACTACAGATAAAATCACGCGAAAATTGTGACTCTATTGTGACAAATGACTCTATAAACCCAGAATATATGTATTTCCAGCACGCCTAATGCAAAGCTCAATGCACCATACACGCTTTCAGATTTACAGGCTGCACTGGCGAAAATAAGACGCGGCACGGCCCTGGGGGGGGGATGGCATCACAGTCTCGCTTCTGGCTAACCATCCCGACGAGGCACATCATTCGCTACTCCACCTGATAAAGTTGATGAGGAAGGGCTCGCGACTGCTCTCGGAATGGACGGCATCACTCGTCATAGTCATACCAAAATCAGGCAAACAGGCCAGCATCGAGGCACTGAGACCGATCTCAATAACCTACTGCACCGGAAATCTCATAGAAACCATGGTCTGCGAACACCTTTCTGTCTACCTGGAGGCCAGGGGTCCTTTGCTGACACAATATTTGGCTTTCGCCCCCATCTTTGGGTGCCGAAAATCCTGATCTAGCTTCAACACGACATCATAGAACCGACCACTATGTGCTGTAACGATAAATTCGTGCTCGCACTCGAACGTAAAGCAGCGTTTGATATCGTCAAACATAGTAGTACTCTTTCAAGCCTCTCTACCATAAATTGCGGCCAGAAGATTTTCAATTACATTCGAGTCTTGTATCTCATCGCACCGCTTTCATCCACCTCGATTCTATCGAACATGTATTGTACCTATTAGGCACACGGGGTACACCCCAAGGAGCCGTCCTTTCGCCCCTACTCTTAACCTGGCCATGAAGAACCTCCCCTTCCTTCTGCGCAAGGTCAAGGGAATACACCACGCATTATATGTCAACAATATTACAATTTGAACCAACATCGGCTCCCCAGCACAAATCGAAGAGCGCCTACAAAAGGCTGCCCTTCCAGTGAGTGCCTACAATGCTTCGTGTGGCCTAGAGTGCTCACCAGCTAAATCTGCTACTCTCTCGGTATCCGACTTACCTCCACCCCTGCTTTGCTACCGTCGGGTCACATTCCATCAGTTGAGAAAATTGAAGTTCTTGGGCTTCCACATCACTTTACCTTTGGATCCCACGGAAACAATAGCAAGTCGCCGACGCGCCATCGAACAAGTGAGCCGTATGATACGGCGGGTATATACCAAGCTTGTCGGCCTCCGTGTGACCAAGTCCATGCTGTTGCCCTGGCGTTTGTGACCAGTCACGTTCTTTACGCCTCACCTTACGTTCGCCTGCGTCGTCACCACAAGCAACAGCTGGACACCCTCCTTCATTCAGTATACAAATGTTGCACTCGGCCTTCTGATTGCCACCTCCAACTGCCGATTCGCGGCACTGGGGATACATAACTTCTTTGCAGAGCTGGCGTGTAGCTCATCGTGTTAGCCAAATTATTCGTCTGTCGCAGATGTCCTCAGGGCGACGTCTAGTACACAGACTCGGCCTCAATGCAATCTCCGATCAAGACACTCCGACGCTCATACCAGAACTTTGGTGGCACAAACTGTGGGTGGAACCACTACCCCGCAACATGAACCCCGAGCTACATCCCGGCCGTAGAGTAGCACGCTCCGCGGCCCTTCAGAGCGCGACACTCCGGCCACACTGACGTTTTTTTGCGTAGACGTTTGAGGGCCCCTCCCCCTCAGGTCACTTCACGGCCGTCGTGATCACAGAGAGAAAACACGTTTATGGCCTCTCCTTTGAGCTTACACTGTGATGCAAGCTGAGGAGGTTGCCATTGCTTTTGCCGCCTCGCATGCCACCTCCACGCATCAGCCTGACGGACTTGCGCTAAACCTGTTCCCAATACCTTCAGGGTTCAATCGCCCCACTGGCAGCTCTCTTACTTCGGGCAGCATCTTGGTGCTTTAACCCTCACCTCATCCATATAGTATGGACCCCAGGCCACATGGGCCTGCCCGGCAATGAGGCGGCGAACACCACTGCCCGCGCTTTTCTCATCCAGACCATTGGCCATTTATGTCCCGACACGGAATCTGGCAATACGAATCTGACGCGCCTTTGCGAAACTCTTGCCTATTACCGGGCTTCGGCGCCGCCTGTACCCGGACTACGCCGGGTACAAGCGGAAAAAGTGTGCTTGGTGGGGCATGCTCTAGCAATTGCCAACTCCATTGGCATCCTGGAATAGGGTCTTGCTACACAATCATGCATTATGACGCAACTCTCTGGTACATTTTCTGTATTAAAATTGTTTCTACCACCACGACCACCCTCACCATATATGCATACGTATCTCTATATATAAAAACACAAGAAAAAATACTTCAGAAAAACACTTCGGCGCACGGATTCTCTTTCAACACTTAAACGTTAAAACTATTTATATCTACCAGTTAGCGTTGGTGACGGGCATCTAGGGCGAACTATCGTGTTTTCAGCATTAACAGCAAAATGGGCGCAATAAGGGAGCGTCGCCACATCACGATGGCGCGCGCTCTCATCTCCCCCGCGTACTTTGCCGCGTGGAGAGGGGGCACGGCGGATGCTCACGCATGCGCTTATCTCGTGGTGGGGGCAATCGTATGCCTTGGCTGGCCTTGGGCTTTCACCCAAATGATTATTTTGTAGTACCCGGGCACACAAAGGTCACTGTAATCAATGAGCAGTCTCCGTTTGCTAAAAGAGCGCACTTTTTAGACACAGCGAGTAAGAACTGAGATGCTTATTCACGTTCATCTGTACACTCTAAGGCAAAAGGGCGTTGAAAGTGTGTATGTTTCGTCCTTTTGGGGACTAATGGGGCTGCTGCAACTATTATACTCTTTAAGGACTAATGGCATCTGGTCTAACAGTTAGTCCTCATAAACGTGCTCGAGGAACTAACATTTAGTCTTCACATGTACACCTTAGCGAGTAACCGTTGTTCCCACACTTCACCTCAAAGGACTAACATTTAGTCCTATCATTTGCACCTTACAGCGTAGCTGTTAATCACCACATTTACACCTCACCGGGCAACCAATAGTCCTCACAGTTGCACCTCACCGAACGAATGGCTGATCCACTCAAAGACTCAATCAGATAACTTTTTATCCCCAGTTCAAACATTGTTTTTGTTTATTTCCGCCAGGCCAAATACTTTTTTCGCCTGTTTATCTGCTTAGTGAGAAACAAATAGAGAAGAAAAGAACACACGAAAAAGTAGTGAGCCACCTATGTGTAACTGCTTTCGCAGTCAGAGCAACAACGAAAGACAAAAGCGAGACATAGAAATATTTTATTTGGCTACATACACATGAAGATTCTTCATTCATTTAAGTGAATTCATGGTGAAGTGTACAAGTCCAGGCTCGTTGTCACATTTGTTCACTCCTTGTGGAGCTCCTCCGATGGAAGCGATATATGACAGGCATTGCAGACGCCAGCGCACGCAACCTTCTGTCTGTTGTGTTCCTATGGCTGCGCGTACAATAATATAAAAAAACATAGGTACACACGTGACACACGTGACAAAAGATGAAGATGCACGCATATGACAAGTACGTGTAAGGTAATATAAAACATGCGTGTAAAATATGACACACAAATAACTTTACCTTCACATCTCGCACAGTCATTCTGAAGCTGCGCTGGCGAAAGAGATGGATGACAGGCATCGCAGAAGCCAGCGCACACAGCCCTTAGCACCGTGTGTGCCCACGGCTGCACAATAAGTATGTAAAATAGCGAGTCACAGGTGACAGAGGCATGACTACGAAATCTTAGCGCCAAAAAAACACAGAGACAAAAGAAAGAAACGTAGACAACACGAGCGCTAACTTCAAACCAAATTTATTAGGAAACACACATGAATATATACGAACTCAAATCTCAGAAATCTCAGAGGATAAGCACAATTGCATATGAGAAATACGTGCAAGGGGAAATAAAAACATACGTGAGATATGACCTGCTAATAATTTCATCGGGATGTCACACATCGTCAGACTTATTTCGATCCCCGTAGTGCAACAGCTTAGAAGCGGCGGCCGCAGCCACAACTCCGCGAACCACAGTGCCGCCAAAAAGTCAGCGAGTCCTAAGCGAGCGACGTCGTTCAGCTCGAGCTAGTGAACGCGAGACCAAACACGGTGCTGCAAGCGGAGTGTCTGCCGCCAGCGAACTTCGAGCAGGAGAGTGAGAGTATCTTGGCCGCCGCCACGAACAGCGCCGAGCTCGGTTGGAGCTAGCGTCGAAGAAATTGACGGTGATGCGGCCCCTTTTCGACAAAGTAGAGTGAGTACAGCGCGCAACGCGAGTCCGCCGCCGCAGCCAACAGACGGCGCCGAGCTTCTTGCGACCGACTGACGGGAAAGCCAACAGTAATGGCGACCAATTTTCACTGAGTTCCGATGCTAGCGAAAGCCCCGCCAGACTGTCCCAGTCCACTTACAGCGCGCGACATACTACAACCAAACCTCATTACGAGAACCCGCAACGTGTTTTCGACGACTCTCAACACAGCGATGAGGTCTCAGCTCAATATCGTCAGCCCGGAGCTCATCGCGTCGGCGAAGACAGGCGAGCACTCGATGAGCCAGCGTACGGGAGGTCAAAGGCAATGGCGGCCAATTTCTAGGCGGGTCCACAAAAGCACAGGCGAACTGCAGTCGCCCAAGCTGACCTTCACGGTGCATTTTCGTGCTTGCGATATACAACACGACCGAGCCAATCGCCGGCAAGCGCGGTCCGTATCGCACACGTGACAAGTAGAGTAGCATAAAGAATGGTAACCTACTGCAAAAGAATACAGCACTGATTTCCGCCCTGAGTATGACTGAAGTAATATCCGATAAGCCTGCCGTCTTCGCGGCCGCCATGTTGGCCTCTCCGACTGTTGCAGTCGTGTGTTGGTCTGACTATCTTGAAGCCAGAGATATACAGCGTGGCGTGGTGACGTGTCGAGACTTGCTTTAGACTTCAAGGGTGCAGCGAAACCTAAAAGCAGCAGCCCACGCTTATACAAGCGTACACACAAGCAACACGTTGTAATTCTAGATCGTCGAATCCAGGCGGCCGTGGTCGAGCACTCCAAGCGCGACGCAACGCGAACTGTCGCCAGCAAAATACGGGGAAAGACAGAGCCGGGAGCGGAGGAGGACGGCTAGTGACCTTGGCAACGCTTTGCTGGCTGCCTGTAATGCCCCTGGTGGTTCATTCCTTTGGAGCGTGCTTTGAGACTAAGTGGTTTTGCACGTGGCACGCTTCCCTCTTTGGTTCCTCCTCAACGGTCTATCCATTCATCGCGCGGCGCCTTTTGAGCTCCGTTACTCCTTTTAGGGGCGAAGCTCCTTAAGGCGTGGGTCTGTCTATCCTCGGCGTATGTATATAGCCACCTCTAGTTTAGTTCTTGCATTGTTTTACTAGATGGCGTGGCTACCTCTAGTTTAGTTTTTCGATTGTTTACTAGATGGCGGGGAGCGTTGTAGTAAAATCCGTTCGCTGTTGGCGCGCGCTCGGAGTTGCCCGATGGATAAGGCACAGAGCAGTGAGCGCGCAAGGTGGAGGCAGCGCGTGCTCGTAGACAGAATCTCGATGTGCAAGCCCGCGATGCAGAAGCGCTCCGTGAATCTGCGCGACGCCGCCGTCAAGATCCTGCCGTACGAGAGCGGGAGGCCGAAGCGTGTCGTCTGGCTGCGCTACGCCGCCGCCAAGATCCCAGCGTTCGAGAACGAGAGGCCCAAGCGTCACGGAAACGGCGCGAGGACCCTGCCGTACATATAAACACACAGTGTTTTCTCACGTCTGTCTTGATGATGTAGTGGGCGAACTTCGTTGAAACAGTCACAGTTTTACCGATGATTTCCCTCAGGAGCTTTCGGCCACTCATCATCATTCACCCCGTGGATAGGCTGCGAATTTTTCCGGGTAATTTTGCCTTAAAGTGTACCTGACAGTATGTTTCATGCGTCATTTGTGCGGTGAGAAACACGGGGTGCGTTTCGATCTGCTTGCCATTCTGCGCGTGACCTTCCAACTTGTTGCTACGTAGTTCATTGCTGCGCCTTTGCAGCAAAGCTGTGACCTATTTATTTATTTACTACTTTTTCAGGGGTCTTGTGAGATTTCCGTAATATTCTAGTGCGGCAATGGCGTTTATACTACAGCTGTATATTGGTTTCAAACTGAAGCTTCGTTGTTCGAGAAAGCAGTGCTTATCGTCGTTATGATTACGAAGAGGTTTGATGGCTTAAATAATCCTAGTTTCTATTTCAACTCGGTCTTTGCGTAGAAAATCGTATATTGTGTTTATTAGCTGGACCACACAGCGTGTTCACCGCATAACAGTACAGCATACGTAAACTCAGTTATCTTCACATCAAGGGACATAAGCATAGCCTAGCTGAGCCACCAACTTTGCATGCACGACTGTATTAGATTGCAGCGCTAAAGTGCAAGCACGTCAGCAGCTCAGGCAAAAAAGCTAACTTGAAATGACACGAAATAATCGAAACGGATGATGGAAACAAGTGCTCTTCGCGAAACGGTGGCACCAGTAACTTTCTTAGTTCCGCAATTTTCACTCGAGGCGGCATGGCCTCTCGAATTCGACACTTTGCCTGAAAGAAAAATGTCAAGTTGCCTCCCACTACATGGCTTGGTGGCAACCGTACAGTAGCGCAAGATGGGAAAAGAATAAATATTTTTCTGGAAAACTATGTTGGT
>WOVY01007467.1:0-50840 GCA_013436015.1 Rhipicephalus annulatus
ATCAGCGTAGCGTAATCGTGACTACAGTGGGGGGCCCGTCAACGCACGTGTAAACGGGACTACAGTGAAGGGCTCCATCAGCGTAGTGAAATCGCGACTACAGTGAGGATCCCTGTCGGCATTGTGTAATCGTGATCACAGGTGAGGTCCTCCATCAGCTTAGTGTAATCGTGACGACAGTGGAGGGGCTCCGTCTGCATAGTGGAATAGTGACTACACTGAGGAGGCCCGTCCGTGTAGTGTAATCGTCATCACAGTGTAGGCCTCGATCAGCTCATGTAATCGTGACTAAAGTGAGGGGGCACGTCAGCGTAGTGCAATCGGGACTACAGTGAGGGGCTCCGTCAGCGTAGTGTAATCGTGACTACAATGAGGGCGCCCATCAGCGTAGTGTAATCTGACTACAGTGAGGAGGCCCATCAGCGTAGTGTAAATGTGACTACAGTGAATTGGCTCTTTAGCGTAGTGTAATCTTGACTACAGTGAGGGGACCCCTCAGCGTAGTGTATTCGGGACTACATTAAGGGGCTCCGTCAGCATAGTGGAATCGTGACTACAGTAAGGAGCCGTTAGCGTAGTGTATTCGTGATCACAGTGAGGCCCTCCATCAGCTTAGTGTAAACGTGAGTACAGTGAGGGGCCCGTAAGCGTAGTTTTAATCGGGACTACAGTGAGGGGGCCCGTCAGCGTAGTGTAATAGAGACTACAGCGAGGAGCCCCTTCAGCGTAGCGTAATCGTGACTACAATGAGAGGGCCCTTCAGCTTAGTGTAATAGGGACTACAATGAGGGGGCCCACCAGTGTAGTGTAGTCTTGACTACAGAAAGGGGCCCGTCAGTGTAGGCTAATAGGGACTACAGTGAGGCGGGCCCATCAGCATAGTGTAATAGGGACTACAGTGAGGGGGCTCGTCAGCGTAGTGTAATCGTGACTAGAGCTAATTGGTCCTTTAAAGTAGTGTAATCGTGACTACAGTGAGGAGCTCCGTCAGCGTAGTGTAATAGGGACTACAGTGAGGGGCTCCGTCAGCTTAGTGTAATAGGGACTACAATGAAGGGGCCCATTAGCGTAGTGGTAGTCCTGACTAGAGAAATGGGGCTCCGTCAGCGTGGTGTAATCCTGACTATCCTGACTTTAGTAGGGGGGCCCGTCAGCGTAGTGTAATAGGGAATACAATGAGGGGGCCCATAAGCGTAGTGTAATCCTGACTACAGTGAGGGGGCCCATCAGCGTAGTGTAATAGGGACTACAGTGAGGGGCCTCCGTCAGCGTAGTGTAATCCTGACTACAGAAAGGGGCTCCGTCAGCGTGGTGTAATGCTGACTATCCTGACTTCAGTGAGGGGCCCGTCAGCGTAGTGGTAATAGGGAATACAATGAGGGGCCCATAACGTAGTGTAATCCTGACTACAGTGAGGGGGCCCTTCAGCGTAGTGTAATAGGGACTACAGTGAGGGCTCCGTCAGCGTAGTGTAATCCTGACTACAGTGAGGGGGCCCGTCCAGGTAGTGTAATAGGGACTACAGTGAGGGGCTCCGTCAGCGTATGTAATAGGGACTACAATGAGTGGGCCCATAAGTTTAGTGTAATCCTGACTACAGTGAAGGGGCCCGTCAGTGGTAGTGTAATGGACTACAGTGAGGGGCTTCGTCAGTGTAGTGTAACTCTGATTACATTGATGGGACCCATCAGCACATTGTAAATCGTGACTACAGAAAATTGGCTCTTTAAGCGTAGTGTATTCGTGACTACCGTGAGGGGGCTCCGTCAGCCTAGTGTAATAGGGACTACACAGTGAGGGGCTTCGTCAGCGTAGTGTAATAGGGTCTTCAATAAGGGGGGGCCCAGCAGCGTAGTGTATCCTGAATACAGAAAAGGGGCTCCGTCAGCGTAGTGTAATCGTGACGACAGTGAGGGGGCTCGTCGCGTAGTGGTAATTCTGACTACAATGAGGGAACCCATCAGCATAGTGTGATCGTGACTATAGTGAATTGGCCCTTTAGCGTAGTGTAATCGTGACTACAGTGGGAGGCCCGTCAGCGTAGTTTAATCGGGACTACAGTGAGGGGGCTCCGTCAGCGTAGTGTAATCCTGACTACAGTGAGGGGGGGCCCGTCAGTGTAGTGGTATTAGGGACTACAGTGAGGGGCACCATCAGTGTAATGTATTAGGGACTACAATGAAGGGGCCCATCAGTGTAGTGTAATCCTGACTACAGTGATTGGGCCCGTCAGTGTAGGCTGATAGAGACTACAGTGAGGGGCCCATCAGCATTGTGTAATCCGACTACCGTGAGAGGGCCTTCAGCTTAGGTGTAATAGGGACTACAATGAGGGGGCCCACCAGCGTAGCGTAGTCCTGACTACAGAAAGGGGGCCCGTCAGTGTAGGCTAATAGGGACTACAGTGAGGGGGCCCTCAGCATAGTGGTAATAGGGACTACAGTGAAGGGGGGCTCGTCAGCGTAGTGTAATTCTGACTACATTGAGGGGACCCATCAGCATAGGTTTAATCGTGACTACGGCGAATTGGCCCTTTAAAGTAGTGTAATCGTGACTACAGTGAGGGGCTCCGTCACGTAGTGTAATTCTGACTACAATGAGGGAACCCATCAGCATAGTGTGATCGTGACTACAGTGAATTGGCCCTTTAGCGTAGTGTAATCGTGACTACAGTGGGAAAGCCCGTCAGCGTAGTTTAATCGGGACTACAGTGAGGGGCTCCGTCAGCGTAGTGTAATCCTGACTACAGTGAGGGGGCCCGTCAGTGTAGTGTATTAGGGACTACAGTGAGGGGCACCATCAGCGTAATGTATTAGGGACTACAGTGAGGGGGGGCCATCAGCGTAGTGTAATCCTGACTACAATGAGGGGGCCCATCAGCGTAGTGTAATCCTGACTACGTGAGGGACCCATCAGCGTAGCGTAATCGTGACTACAGTGAGGGGGCCCGTCAACGCACGTGTAAACGGGACTACAGTGAAGGGCTCCATCAGCGTAGTGAAATCGCGACTACAGTGAGGATTCCCTGTCGGCATTGTGTAATCGTGATCACAGTGAGGTCCTCCATCAGCTTAGTGTAATCGTGACGACAGTGAGGGGCTCCGTCTGCATAGTGGAATAGTGACTACACTGAGGAGGCCCGTCCGTGTAGTGTAGTCGTCATCACAGTGAGGCCCTCGATCAGCTCAGTGTAATCGTGACTAAAGTGAGGGGGCACGTCAGCGTAGTGCAATCGGACTACAGTGAGAGCTCCGTCAGCGTAGTGTAATCGTGACTACAATGAGGGCGCCCATCAGCGTAGTGTAATCCTGACTACAGTAGGGGGCCCATCAGCGTAGTGTAATAGGGACTACAGTGAGGGGCTCCGTCAGCGTAGTGTAATCCTGACTACAGAAAGGGGCTCCGTCAGCGTGGTGTAATGCTGACTATCCTGACTTCAGTGAGGGGCCCGTCAGCGTAGTGTAATAGGGAATACAATGAGGGGCCCATAAACGTAGTGTAATCCTGACTACAGTGAGGGGGCCCGTCAGCGTAGTGTAATAGGGACTACAGTGAGGGGCTCCGTCAGCGTAGTGTAATCCTGACTACAGTGAGGGGGCCCGTCAGTGTAGTGTAATAGGGACTACAGTGAGGGGCTCCGTCAGCGTAATGTAATAGGGACTACAATGAGTGGGCCCATAAGTGTAGTGTAATCCTGACTACAGTGAAGGGGCCCGTCAGTGTAGTGTAATAGGGACTACAGTGAGGGGCTTCGTCAGTGTAGTGTAACTCTGATTACATTGAGGGGACCCATCAGCACAGTGTAATCGTGACTACAGAAATTGGCTCTTTAGCGTAGTGTATTCGTGACTACAGTGAGGGGCTCCGTCAGCCTAGTGTAATAGGGACTACAGTGAGGGGCTTCGTCAGCGTAGTGTAATAGGGTCTTCAATAAGGGGGCCCAGCAGCGTAGTGTAGTCCTGAATACAGAAAAGGGGCTCCGTCAGCGTAGTGTAATCGTGACTACAGTGAGGGGGCTCGTCAGCGTAGTGTAATTCTGACTACAATGAGGGAACCCATCAGCATAGTGTGATCGTGACTATAGTGAATTGGCCCTTTAGCGTAGTGTAATCGTGACTACAGTGGGAGGCCCGTCAGCGTAGTTTAATCGGGACTACAGTGAGGGGCTCCGTCAGCGTAGTGTAATCCTGACTACAGTGAGGGGGCCCGTCAGTGTAGTGTATTAGGGACTACAGTGAGGGGCACCATCAGCGTAATGTATTAGGGACTACAATGAGAGGGGCCCATCAGTGTAGTGTAATCCTGACTACAGTGATGGGGCCCGTCAGTGTAGGCTGATAGAGACTACAGTGAGGGGGCCCATCAGCATTGTGTAATCCTGACTACAGTGAGAGGGCCCTTCAGCTTAGTGTAATAGGGACTACAATGAGGGGGCCCACCAGCGTAGCGTAGTCCTGACTACAGAAAGGGGCCCGTCAGTGTAGGCTAATAGGGACTTACAGTGAGGGGGCCCATCAGCATAGTGTAATAGGGACTACAGTGAGGGGGCTCGTCAGCGTAGTGTAATTCTGACTACATTGAGGGGACCCATCAGCATAGTTTAATCGTGACTACGGCGAATTGGCCCTTTAAAGTAGTGTAATCGTGACTACAGTGAGGGGCTCCGTCAGCGTAGTGTAATTCTGACTACAATGAGGGAACCCATCAGCATAGTGTGATCGTGACTACAGTGAATTGGCCCTTTAGCGTAGTGTAATCGTGACTACAGTGGGAAGCCCGTCAGCGTAGTTTAATCGGGACTACAGTGAGGGGCTCCGTCAGCGTAGTGTAATCCTGACTACAGTGAGGGGGCCCGTCAGTGTAGTGTATTAGGGACTACAGTGAGGGGCACCATCAGCGTAATGTATTAGGGACTACAGTGAGGGGGGCCATCAGCGTAGTGTAATCCTGACTACAATGAGGGGGCCCATCAGCGTAGTGTAATCCTGACTACAGTGAGGGGACCCATCAGCGTAGCGTAATCGTGACTACAGTGAGGGGGCCCGTCAACGCACGTGTAAACGGGACTACAGTGAAGGGCTCCATCAGCGTAGTGAAATCGCGACTACAGTGAGGATCCCTGTCGGCATTGTGTAATCGTGATCACAGTGAGGTCCTCCATCAGCTTAGTGTAATCGTGACGACAGTGAGGGGCTCCGTCTGCATAGTGGAATAGTGACTACACTGAGGAGGCCCGTCCGTGTAGTGTAGTCGTCATCACAGTGAGGCCCTCGATCAGCTCAGTGTAATCGTGACTAAAGTGAGGGGGCACGTCAGCGTAGTGCAATCGGGACTACAGTGAGAGCTCCGTCAGCGTAGTGTAATCGTGACTACAATGAGGGCGCCCATCAGCGTAGTGTAATCCTGACTACAGTGAGGGGGGCCCATCAGCGTAGTGTAATAGGGACTACAGTGAGGGGCTCCGTCAGCGTAGTGTAATCCTGACTACAGAAAGGGGCTCCGTCAGCGTGGTGTAATGCTGACTATCCTGACTTCAGTGAGGGGCCCGTCAGCGTAGTGTAATAGGGAATACAATGAGGGGCCCATAAACGTAGTGTAATCCTGACTACAGTGAGGGGGCCCGTCAGCGTAGTGTAATAGGGACTACAGTGAGGGGGCTCCGTCAGCGTAGTGTAATCCTGACTACAGTGAGGGGGCCCGTCAGTGTAGTGTAATAGGGGACTACAGTGAGGGCTCCGTCAGCGTAATGTAATAGGGACTACAATGAGTGGGCCCATAAGTGTAGTGTAATCCTGACTACAGTGAAGGGGCCCGTCAGTGTAGTGTAATAGGGACTACAGTGAGGGGCTTCGTCAGTGTAGTGTAACTCTGATTACATTGAGGGGACCCATCAGCACAGTGTAATCGTGACTACAGAAATTGGCTCTTTAGCGTAGTGTATTCGTGACTACAGTGAGGGGCTCCGTCAGCCTAGTGTAATAGGGACTACAGTGAGGGGCTTCGTCAGCGTAGTGTAATAGGGTCTTCAATAAGGGGGCCCAGCAGCGTAGTGTAGTCCTGAATACAGAAAGGGGCTCCGTCAGCGTAGTGTAATCGTGACTTACAGTGAGGGGGCTCGTCAGCGTAGTGTAATTCTGACTACATGAGGGAACCCATCAGCATAGTGTGATCGTGACTATAGTGAATTGGCCCTTTAGCGTAGTGTAATCGTGACTACAGTGGGAGGCCCGTCAGCGTAGTTTAATCGGGACTACAGTGAGGGGCTCCGTCAGCGTAGTGTAATCCTGACTACAGTGAGGGGGCCCGTCAGTGTAGTGTATTAGGGACTACAGTGAGGGGCACCATCAGCGTAATGTATTAGGGACTACAATGAGAGGGCCCATCAGTGTAGTGTAATCCTGACTACAGTGATGGGGCCCGTCAGTGTAGGCTGATAGAGACTACAGTGAGGGGGCCCATCAGCATTGTGTAATCCTGACTACAGTGAGAGGGCCCTTCAGCTTAGTGTAATAGGGACTACAATGAGGGGGCCCACCAGCGTAGCGTAGTCCTGACTACAGAAAGGGGCCCGTCAGTGTAGGCTAATAGGGACTACAGTGAGGGGGCCCATCAGCATAGTGTAATAGGGACTACAGTGAGGGGGCTCGTCAGCGTAGTGTAATTCTGACTACATTGAGGGGACCCATCAGCATAGTTTAATCGTGACTACGGCGAATTGGCCCTTTAAAGTAGTGTAATCGTGACTACAGTGAGGGGCTCCGTCAGCGTAGTGTAATTCTGACTACAATGAGGGAACCCATCAGCATAGTGTGATCGTGACTACAGTGAATTGGCCCTTTAGCGTAGTGTAATCGTGACTACAGTGGGAAGCCCGTCAGCGTAGTTTAATCGGGACTACAGTGAGGGGCTCCGTCAGCGTAGTGTAATCCTGACTACAGTGAGGGGGCCCGTCAGTGTAGTGTATTAGGGACTACAGTGAGGGGCACCATCAGCGTAATGTATTAGGGACTACAGTGAGGGGGGCCATCAGCGTAGTGTAATCCTGACTACAATGAGGGGGCCCATCAGCGTAGTGTAATCCTGACTACAGTGAGGGGACCCATCAGCGTAGCGTAATCGTGACTACAGTGAGGGGGCCCGTCAACGCACGTGTAAACGGGACTACAGTGAAGGGCTCCATCAGCGTAGTGAAATCGCGACTACAGTGAGGATCCCTGTCGGCATTGTGTAATCGTGATCACAGTGAGGTCCTCCATCAGCTTAGTGTAATCGTGACGACAGTGAGGGGCTCCGTCTGCATAGTGGAATAGTGACTACACTGAGGAGGCCCGTCCGTGTAGTGTAATCGTCATCACAGTGAGGCCCTCGATCAGCTCAGTGTAATCGTGACTAAAGTGAGGGGGCACGTCAGCGTAGTGCAATCGGGACTACAGTGAGGGGCTCCGTCAGCGTAGTGTAATCGTGACTACAATGAGGGCGCCCATCAGCGTAGTGTATCTGACTACAGTGAGGAGGCCCATCAGCGTAGTGTAAATGTGACTACAGTGAATTGGCTCTTTAGCGTAGTGTAATCTTGACTACAGTGAGGGGACCCATCAGCGTAGTGTATTCGGGACTACATTAAGGGGCTCCGTCAGCATAGTGGAATCGTGACTACAGTAAGGAGGCCCGTTAGCGTAGTGTATTCGTGATCACAGTGAGGCCCTCCATCAGCTTAGTGTAAACGTGAGTACAGTGAGGGGGCCCGTAAGCGTAGTTTAATCGGGACTACAGTGAGGGGGCCCGTCAGCGTAGTGTAATAGAGACTACAGTGAGGAGCCCCTTCAGCGTAGCGTAATCGTGACTACAATGAGAGGGCCCTTCAGCTTAGTGTAATAGGGACTACAATGAGGGGGCCCACCAGTGTAGTGTAGTCTTGACTACAGAAAGGGGCCCGTCAGTGTAGGCTAATAGGGACTACAGTGAGGCGGCCCATCAGCATAGTGTAATAGGGACTACAGTGAGGGGGCTCGTCAGCGTAGTGTAATCGTGACTAGAGCTAATTGGTCCTTTAAAGTAGTGTAATCGTGACTACAGTGAGGAGCTCCGTCAGCGTAGTGTAATAGGGACTACAGTGAGGGGCTCCGTCAGCTTAGTGTAATAGGGACTACAATGAAGGGGCCCATTAGCGTAGTGTAGTCCTGACTAGAGAAATGGGCTCCGTCAGCGTGGTGTAATCCTGACTATCCTGACTTTAGTGAGGGGGCCCGTCAGCGTAGTGTAATAGGGAATACAATGAGGGGGCCCATAAGCGTAGTGTAATCCTGACTACAGTGAGGGGGCCCATCAGCGTAGTGTAATAGGGACTACAGTGAGGGGCTCCGTCAGCGTAGTGTAATCCTGACTACAGAAAGGGGCTCCGTCAGCGTGGTGTAATGCTGACTATCCTGACTTCAGTGAGGGGCCCGTCAGCGTAGTGTAATAGGGAATACAATGAGGGGCCCATAAACGTAGTGTAATCCTGACTACAGTGAGGGGGCCCGTCAGCGTAGTGTAATAGGGACTACAGTGAGGGGCTCCGTCAGCGTAGTGTAATCCTGAC
This sequence comes from Rhipicephalus annulatus, assembly GCA_013436015.1. Lineage (NCBI taxonomy): Eukaryota > Metazoa > Arthropoda > Arachnida > Ixodida > Ixodidae > Rhipicephalus > Rhipicephalus annulatus. The sequence goes on from WOVY01007467.1 coordinate 8,582, forward strand.
TACAGTGAGGGGGCCCGTCAGTGTAGTGTAATAGGGACTACAGTGAGGGGCTCCGTCAGCGTAATGTAATAGGGACTACAATGAGTGGGCCCATAAGTGTAGTGTAATCCTGACTACAGTGAAGGGGCCCGTCAGTGTAGTGTAATAGGGACTACAGTGAGGGGCTTCGTCAGTGTAGTGTAACTCTGATTACATTGAGGGGACCCATCAGCACAGTGTAATCGTGACTACAGAAATTGGCTCTTTAGCGTAGTGTATTCGTGACTACAGTGAGGGGCTCCGTCAGCCTAGTGTAATAGGGACTACAGTGAGGGGCTTCGTCAGCGTAGTGTAATAGGGTCTTCAATAAGGGGGCCCAGCAGCGTAGTGTAGTCCTGAATACAGAAAGGGGCTCCGTCAGCGTAGTGTAATCGTGACTACAGTGAGGGGGCTCGTCAGCGTAGTGTAATTCTGACTACAATGAGGGAACCCATCAGCATAGTGTGATCGTGACTATAGTGAATTGGCCCTTTAGCGTAGTGTAATCGTGACTACAGTGGGAGGCCCGTCAGCGTAGTTTAATCGGGACTACAGTGAGGGGCTCCGTCAGCGTAGTGTAATCCTGACTACAGTGAGGGGGCCCGTCAGTGTAGTGTATTAGGGACTACAGTGAGGGGCACCATCAGCGTAATGTATTAGGGACTACAATGAGAGGGCCCATCAGTGTAGTGTAATCCTGACTACAGTGATGGGGCCCGTCAGTGTAGGCTGATAGAGACTACAGTGAGGGGGCCCATCAGCATTGTGTAATCCTGACTACAGTGAGAGGGCCCTTCAGCTTAGTGTAATAGGGACTACAATGAGGGGGCCCACCAGCGTAGCGTAGTCCTGACTACAGAAAGGGGCCCGTCAGTGTAGGCTAATAGGGACTACAGTGAGGGGGCCCATCAGCATAGTGTAATAGGGACTACAGTGAGGGGGCTCGTCAGCGTAGTGTAATTCTGACTACATTGAGGGGACCCATCAGCATAGTTTAATCGTGACTACGGCGAATTGGCCCTTTAAAGTAGTGTAATCGTGACTACAGTGAGGGGCTCCGTCAGCGTAGTGTAATTCTGACTACAATGAGGGAACCCATCAGCATAGTGTGATCGTGACTACAGTGAATTGGCCCTTTAGCGTAGTGTAATCGTGACTACAGTGGGAAGCCCGTCAGCGTAGTTTAATCGGGACTACAGTGAGGGGCTCCGTCAGCGTAGTGTAATCCTGACTACAGTGAGGGGGCCCGTCAGTGTAGTGTATTAGGGACTACAGTGAGGGGCACCATCAGCGTAATGTATTAGGGACTACAGTGAGGGGGGCCATCAGCGTAGTGTAATCCTGACTACAATGAGGGGGCCCATCAGCGTAGTGTAATCCTGACTACAGTGAGGGGACCCATCAGCGTAGCGTAATCGTGACTACAGTGAGGGGGCCCGTCAACGCACGTGTAAACGGGACTACAGTGAAGGGCTCCATCAGCGTAGTGAAATCGCGACTACAGTGAGGATCCCTGTCGGCATTGTGTAATCGTGATCACAGTGAGGTCCTCCATCAGCTTAGTGTAATCGTGACGACAGTGAGGGGCTCCGTCTGCATAGTGGAATAGTGACTACACTGAGGAGGCCCGTCCGTGTAGTGTAGTCGTCATCACAGTGAGGCCCTCGATCAGCTCAGTGTAATCGTGACTAAAGTGAGGGGGCACGTCAGCGTAGTGCAATCGGGACTACAGTGAGAGCTCCGTCAGCGTAGTGTAATCGTGACTACAATGAGGGCGCCCATCAGCGTAGTGTAATCCTGACTACAGTGAGGGGGCCCATCAGCGTAGTGTAATAGGGACTACAGTGAGGGGCTCCGTCAGCGTAGTGTAATCCTGACTACAGAAAGGGGCTCCGTCAGCGTGGTGTAATGCTGACTATCCTGACTTCAGTGAGGGGCCCGTCAGCGTAGTGTAATAGGGAATACAATGAGGGGCCCATAAACGTAGTGTAATCCTGACTACAGTGAGGGGGCCCGTCAGCGTAGTGTAATAGGGACTACAGTGAGGGGCTCCGTCAGCGTAGTGTAATCCTGACTACAGTGAGGGGGCCCGTCAGTGTAGTGTAATAGGGACTACAGTGAGGGGCTCCGTCAGCGTAATGTAATAGGGACTACAATGAGTGGGCCCATAAGTGTAGTGTAATCCTGACTACAGTGAAGGGGCCCGTCAGTGTAGTGTAATAGGGACTACAGTGAGGGGCTTCGTCAGTGTAGTGTAACTCTGATTACATTGAGGGGACCCATCAGCACAGTGTAATCGTGACTACAGAAATTGGCTCTTTAGCGTAGTGTATTCGTGACTACAGTGAGGGGCTCCGTCAGCCTAGTGTAATAGGGACTACAGTGAGGGGCTTCGTCAGCGTAGTGTAATAGGGTCTTCAATAAGGGGGCCCAGCAGCGTAGTGTAGTCCTGAATACAGAAAGGGGCTCCGTCAGCGTAGTGTAATCGTGACTACAGTGAGGGGGCTCGTCAGCGTAGTGTAATTCTGACTACAATGAGGGAACCCATCAGCATAGTGTGATCGTGACTATAGTGAATTGGCCCTTTAGCGTAGTGTAATCGTGACTACAGTGGGAGGCCCGTCAGCGTAGTTTAATCGGGACTACAGTGAGGGGCTCCGTCAGCGTAGTGTAATCCTGACTACAGTGAGGGGGCCCGTCAGTGTAGTGTATTAGGGACTACAGTGAGGGGCACCATCAGCGTAATGTATTAGGGACTACAATGAGAGGGCCCATCAGTGTAGTGTAATCCTGACTACAGTGATGGGGCCCGTCAGTGTAGGCTGATAGAGACTACAGTGAGGGGGCCCATCAGCATTGTGTAATCCTGACTACAGTGAGAGGGCCCTTCAGCTTAGTGTAATAGGGACTACAATGAGGGGGCCCACCAGCGTAGCGTAGTCCTGACTACAGAAAGGGGCCCGTCAGTGTAGGCTAATAGGGACTACAGTGAGGGGGCCCATCAGCATAGTGTAATAGGGACTACAGTGAGGGGGCTCGTCAGCGTAGTGTAATTCTGACTACATTGAGGGGACCCATCAGCATAGTTTAATCGTGACTACGGCGAATTGGCCCTTTAAAGTAGTGTAATCGTGACTACAGTGAGGGGCTCCGTCAGCGTAGTGTAATTCTGACTACAATGAGGGAACCCATCAGCATAGTGTGATCGTGACTACAGTGAATTGGCCCTTTAGCGTAGTGTAATCGTGACTACAGTGGGAAGCCCGTCAGCGTAGTTTAATCGGGACTACAGTGAGGGGCTCCGTCAGCGTAGTGTAATCCTGACTACAGTGAGGGGGCCCGTCAGTGTAGTGTATTAGGGACTACAGTGAGGGGCACCATCAGCGTAATGTATTAGGGACTACAGTGAGGGGGGCCATCAGCGTAGTGTAATCCTGACTACAATGAGGGGGCCCATCAGCGTAGTGTAATCCTGACTACAGTGAGGGGACCCATCAGCGTAGCGTAATCGTGACTACAGTGAGGGGGCCCGTCAACGCACGTGTAAACGGGACTACAGTGAAGGGCTCCATCAGCGTAGTGAAATCGCGACTACAGTGAGGATCCCTGTCGGCATTGTGTAATCGTGATCACAGTGAGGTCCTCCATCAGCTTAGTGTAATCGTGACGACAGTGAGGGGCTCCGTCTGCATAGTGGAATAGTGACTACACTGAGGAGGCCCGTCCGTGTAGTGTAATCGTCATCACAGTGAGGCCCTCGATCAGCTCAGTGTAATCGTGACTAAAGTGAGGGGGCACGTCAGCGTAGTGCAATCGGGACTACAGTGAGGGGCTCCGTCAGCGTAGTGTAATCGTGACTACAATGAGGGCGCCCATCAGCGTAGTGTTCTCTGACTACAGTGAGGAGGCCCATCAGCGTAGTGTAAATGTGACTACAGTGAATTGGCTCTTTAGCGTAGTGTAATCTTGACTACAGTGAGGGGACCCATCAGCGTAGTGTATTCGGGACTACATTAAGGGGCTCCGTCAGCATAGTGGAATCGTGACTACAGTAAGGAGGCCCGTTAGCGTAGTGTATTCGTGATCACAGTGAGGCCCTCCATCAGCTTAGTGTAAACGTGAGTACAGTGAGGGGGCCCGTAAGCGTAGTTTAATCGGGACTACAGTGAGGGGGCCCGTCAGCGTAGTGTAATAGGGACTACAGTGAGGAGCCCCTTCAGCGTAGCGTAATCGTGACTACAATGAGAGGGCCCTTCAGCTTAGTGTAATAGGGACTACAATGAGGGGGCCCACCAGTGTAGTGTAGTCTTGACTACAGAAAGGGGCCCGTCAGTGTAGGCTAATAGGGACTACAGTGAGGCGGCCCATCAGCGTAGTGTAATAGGGACTACAGTGAGGGGCTCCGTCAGCTTAGTGTAATAGGGACTACAATGAAGGGGCCCATTAGCGTAGTGTAGTCCTGACTAGAGAAATGGGCTCCGTCAGCGTGGTGTAATCCTGACTATCCTGACTTTAGTGAGGGGGCCCGTCAGCGTAGTGTAATAGGAAATACAATGAGGGGGCCCATAAGCGTAGTGTAATCCTGACTACAGTGAGGGGGCCCATCAGCGTAGTGTAATAGGGACTACAGTGAGGGGCTCCGTCAGCGTAGTGTAATCCTGACTACAGAAAGGGGCTCCGTCAGCGTGGTGTAATGCTGACTATCCTGACTTCAGTGAGGGGCCCGTCAGCGTAGTGTAATAGGGAATACAATGAGGGGCCCATAAACGTAGTGTAATCCTGACTACAGTGAGGGGGCCCGTCAGCGTAGTGTAATAGGGACTACAGTGAGGGGCTCCGTCAGCGTAGTGTAATCCTGACTACAGTGAGGGGGCCCGTCAGTGTAGTGTAATAGGGACTACAGTGAGGGGCTCCGTCAGCGTAATGTAATAGGGACTACAATGAGTGGGCCCATAAGTGTAGTGTAATCCTGACTACAGTGAAGGGGCCCGTCAGTGTAGTGTAATAGGGACTACAGTGAGGGGCTTCGTCAGTGTAGTGTAATCGTGACTACAGAGAGGGGTCTGTCAGCGTAGTGTATTAGGGACTACACTGTGGGGCTCCGTCAGCATAGTGTAATCGTGACTACAGTGAGGGGCCCAGCAGCGTAGTGTAATAGGGACTACAGTGAGGGGCTCCATCAGCGTAGTGTAATCCTGACTAGAGTGAGGGAGCCCTTCAGCTTAGTGTAATAGGGACTACAATGAGGAGGCCCATCAGCGTAGTGTAGTCCTGACTGCAGAAAGGCCTCCGTCAGCGTAGTGTAATCGTGACTACAGGGAGGAGGCTCGTCAGCGTAGTGTAATTCTGACTACATTGAGGGGACCCATCAGCATAGTGGAATCGTGAGACAGTCAGGAGGCCTGTCAGTGTAGTGTAATCGTGATCACAGTGAGGCTCTCCATCAAAGTATTGTAATCGTGACTACAGTGAGGGGACCATCAGCGTAGTGTAATCATGACTACAGTGAGGGGGCCCGTCAGCGCAGTGTAAACGGGACTACAGTGAGGGGCTCTGTCGGCGTAGTAAAATCGCGAATACAGTGAGGAGCCCTGTCAGCGTAGTGTAATCGCGATCACAGTGAGGTCCTCCATCAGCTTAGTGTAATCGTGACTACAGTGAGGGAGCCCGTCAGCGTAATGAAATTGGGACTACAGTGAGGGGCTCCGTCTGCGTAGTGGAATCGTGACTACAGTGAGGAGGCCCGTCCGTGTAGTGTAATCGTCATCACAGTGAGGCCCTTGATCAGCTTAGTGTAATCGTGACTACAGTGAGGGGCCCGTCAGCGTAGTGTAATCGGGACTACAGTGAGGGGCTCCATCAGCGTAGTGTAGTCCTGACTGCAGAAAGGGGCTCCTTCAGCGTAATGTAATCATGACTACAGTGAGGGGGCTCGTCAGCGTAGTGTAATTCTGACTACATTGAGGGTACCCATTAGGGGACCCTCAATGTAGTCAGAATTACACTACGCTGACGAGCCCCCTCACTGTAGTCCCTATTACACTATGCTGATGGGCCCCCTCACTGTAGTCTCTATTAGCCTACACTGACGGGCCCCTTTCTGTAGTCAGGACTACACTACGCTGGTGGGCCCCCTCATTGTCGTCCCTATTACACTAAGCTGAAGGGCCCTCTCACTGTAGTCAAGATTACACTACGCTGATGGAGCCCCTCATTGTAGTCCCTATTACACTATGCTGATGGGCCCCCCCACTGTAGTCCCTATTAGCCTACACTGACGGGCCCCCTCACTGTAGTCAGGATTACACTACACTGATGGGCCCTCTCATTGTAGACCCTATTACATTACTCTGATGGTGCCCCTCACTGTAGTCCCTAATACACTACACTGACGGGCCCCCTCACTATAGTCAGGATTACACTACGCTGACGGAGCCCCTCACTATAGTCCCGAATACACTACGCTGACGGGCCCTCTCACTGTAGTCAATATTACACTACGCTAAAGAGCCAATTCACTGTAGTCACGATTACACTATTGCTATGGGTCCTCTCTCTGTAATCAGATTACACTACGCTGATGGGCCTCCTCACTGTAGTCACTATTCCACTATGCTGACGGAGCCTCTCACTGTAGTCCCGAATACACTACGCTGACGGGCCCCCTCACTGTAGTCAAAACTACACTAAGCTGATCGAGGGCCTCACTGTGATGACGATTACACTACGCTGACGGACCTCCTCACTGTAGTCACGATTGCACTACGCTGACGGAGCCCCTCACTGTAGTCCCGTTTACACTGCGCTGACGGGCCCCTCACTGTAGTCACGATTACACTATGCTTATGGGCCCCCTCACTGTAGTCACGATTACACTGCGCTGACGGAGCCCCTTACTGTAGTCCCGATTACACTACGCTGACGGGCCCCTCACTGTAGGCACGATTACACTAAGCTGATCGAGGGCCTCACTGTGATGACGATTACACTACATGGATGGGCCTCCTCACTGTAGTCACGATTTCACTACGCAGACGGAGCCCCTCACTATAGTCCCAATTTCATTACGCTGACGGGCTCCCTCACTGTAGTCACGATTACACTAAGCTGATGGAGGACCTCACTGTGATCGCGATTACACTACGCTGACAGGGCTCCTCACTGTAGTCGCGATTCCACTACGCCGACGGAGCCCCTAACTGTAGTCCCGTTTACACTGCGCTGACGGGCCCCCTCACTGTAGTCATGATTACACTACGCTGATGGGTCCCCTCACTGTAGTCACGATTACAATACTTTGATGGAGGGCCTCACTGTGATCGCGATTACACTACACTGACAGGCCTCCTGACTTTATCACGATTCCACTATGCAGACGGAGCCCCTCACTGTAGTCCCGATTAAACTACGCTGACGGGCCTCCCACTGTAGTCACGATTACACTACGCTAAAGGGCCAATTCGCTGTAGTCACGATTACACTATGCTGATGGGTCCCCTCAATGTAGTCAGAATTACACTACGCTGACGAGCCCCCTCACTGTAGTCACGATTACACTACGCTGACGGAGCCCCTTTCTGCAGTGAGGACTACACTACGCTGATGGGCCTCCTCATTGTAGTCCCTATTACACTAAGCTGAAGAACTCCCTCACTCTAGTCAGGATTACACTACGCTGATGGAGCCCCTCACTGTAGTCCCTATTACACTACACTGACGGGCCCCCTCACTGTAGTCAGGATTACACTACACTGATGGGCCCACTCATTGTAGTCCCTAATACATTACGCTGACGGAGCCCCTCACTGTAGTCCCTATTACACTACACTGACGGGCCCCCTCACTGTAGTCAGGATTACACTACGCTGACAGAGCCCCTCACTGTAGTCCCTATTACACTATGCTGATGGGCCCCCTCACTGTAGTCAGGATTACACTACGATTATGGGCCCCCTCATTGTATTCCCTATTACACTACGCTGACGGGCCCCCTCACTGAAGTCAGGATAGTCAGGATTACACCACGCTGACGGAGCCCATTTCTGTAGTCAGGACTACACTACGCTGATGGGCCCCTTCATTGTAGTCCCTATTACACTATGCTGACGGAGCCCCTCACTGTAGTCCCTATTACACTACGCTGACGGAGCCCCTCACTGTAGTCACGATTACACTACTTTAAAGGGCCAATTCGCTGTAGTCACGATTACACTATGCTGATGAGTCCCCTCAATGTAGTCAGAATTACACTACGCGGGTGGGCCCCCTCATTGTAGTCCCTATTACACTAAGCTGAAGGGCCCTCTCACTGTAGTCAGGATTACACTACGCTGAAGGAGCCCCTCATTGTAGTTCTATTACACTATGCTGATGGGCCCCCTCACTGTAGTCCCTATTAGCCTTCACTGACGGGCGCCCTCACTGTAGTCAGGATTACACTACACTAATGGGCCCTCTCATTGTAGTCCCTATTACATTACGCTGACGGTGCCCCTCACTGTAGTCCCTAATACACTACACTGACGGGCCCCCTCACTGTAGTCAGGATTACACTAGGCTGACGGAGCCCCTCACTGTAGTCCCGAATACACTACGCTGACGGGCCCTCTCACTGTAGTCAATATTACACTACGCTAAAGAGCCAATTTACTGTAGTCACGATTACACTATTCTGATGGGTCCTCTCTCTGTAATCAGATTACACTACGCTGATGGGCCCCCTCACTGTAGTCGCGATTACACTACGCTGACGGAGTTCCTCACTGTAGTCCCGATTACACTACGCTGACGTGCCCCCTCACTGTAGTCACGATTACACTGAGCTGATCGAGGGCCTCACTGTGATGACGATTACACTACGCGGACAAGCCTCCTCACTGTAGTCACTATTCCACTACGCAGACGGAGCCCCTCACTGTAGTCCCGATTACATTACGCTGACGGGCCCACTCACTGTAGTCACGATTACACTAAGCTGATGGAGGACCTCACTGTGATCACGATTACACTACGCTGACAGGGCTCCTCACTGTAGTCGAGATTCCACTACGCTGACGGAGCCCCTCACTGTAGTCCCGTTTACACTGCGCTGACGGGCCCCCTCACTGTAGTCACGATTACACTACGCTGACGGGCCCCCTCACTGTAGTCACGATTACGCTACGCTGACGGGGCCCCTCACTGTAGTCCCTATTACACTACGCTGACGGGCCCCCTCACTGTAGTCCCGATTACACTACGCTCACGGGCCCCCTCACTGTACTCACGTTTACACTAAGCTCATGGAGGGCCTCACTGTGATCACGAATACACTACGCTAACAGGCCTCTTTACTGTAGTCACGATTCCACTATGCTGACGGAGCCCCTCAATGTAGTCCCGAATACACTACGCTGACGGGTCCCCTCACTGTAGTCAAGATTACACTACGCTGAAGAGCCAATTCACTGTAGTCACAATTACACTACACTGATGGGCCCCCTCACTGTAGTCAGATTACACTACGCTGATGGGCCCCTTCAGTGTAGTCACGATTACACTACGCTGAAGGAGCCCCTCACTGTAGTCCTGATTACACTACGCTGAAGGGCCCCCTCACTGTAGTCACGATTACACTAAGCTGATCGAGGGCCTCACCTAATGACGATTACACTACACGGACGGGCCTCCTCACTGTAGTCACTATTCCACTATGCAAACGGAGCCCCGCACTGTAGTCCAGATTACATTACACTGACGGGCCCCCTCACTGTAGTCACGATTACACTAAGCTGATGGAGGACCTCACTGTGATCACGATTACACTACGCCGACAGGGCTCCTCACTATAGTCGCGATTCCACTACGCTGACGGAGCCCTTCACTGTAGTCCCGTTTACACGTGCGTTGACGGACCCCCTCACTGTAGTCACGATTACGCTACGCTGATGGGCCCCCTCATTGTAGTCAGGATTACACTACGCTGACGGGCCCCCTCACTGTAGTCACGATTACACTACTTTGATGGAGGGCCTCACTGTGATCACGATTACACTACGCTGACAGGCCTCCTGACAGCGTAGTGTAAACAGTGAGCTCAGTGTAATCGTGACTACAGTGAGGGGCCCGTCAGCATGGTGTAATCGGGACTACAGTGAGGGGCTCCGTCAGCGTAGTGCAGTCCTGACTGCAGAAAGGGGCTCCGTCAGCGTAGTGTAATCGTGACTACAGTGAGGGGGCTCATCAGCGTAGTGTAATTCTGACTACAATGAGGGGACCCATCAGCATAGTGTGATCGTGACTATAGTGAATTGGCCCTTTAGCGTAGTGTAATCGTGACTACAGTGGGAGGCCCGTCAGCGTAGTTTAATCGGGACTACAGTGAGGGGCTCCGTCAGCGTAGTGTACTCCTGACTACAGTGAGGGGGCTCGTCAGTGTAGTGTATTAGGGACTACAGTGAGGGGCACCATCAGCGTAATGTAATAGGGACTACAATGAGAGGGCGCATCAGTGTAGAGTAATCCTGACTACAGTGATGGGGCCCATCAGTGTAGGCTAATAGAGACTACAGTGAGAGGGCCCTTCAGCTTAGTGTAATAGGGACTACAATGAGGGGGCCCACCAGCGTAGCGTAGTCCTGACTACAGAAAGGGGCCCGTCAGTGTAGGCTAATAGGGACTACAGTGAGGGGGCCCATCAGCATAGTGTAATAGGGACTACAGTGAGGGGGCTCGTCAGCTTAGTGTAATTCTGACTACATTGAGGGGACCCATCAGCATAGTGTAATCGTGACTACTGCGAATTGGCCCTTTAAAGTAGTGTAATCGTGACTACAGTGAGGGGCTCCGTCAGCGTAGTGTAATAGGGACTACAATGAGGGTCTCCGTCAGCTTAGTGTAATAGGGACTACATTGAAGGGGCCCATCAGTGTAGTGTAGTCCTGACTACAGAAAGGGGCTCCGTCAGCGTGGTGTATTCCTGACTATCCTGATTCAGTGAGGGGGCCCGTCAGCCTAGAGTAATATGGAATACAATGAGGGGGCCCATAAGCGTAGTGTAATCCTGACTACAGTGAGGGGGCCCTTCAGCGTAGTGTAATAGGGACTACAGTTAGGGGCTCCATCAGCGTAGTGTAATCATGACTACAGTGAGAGGGCCCGTCAGTGTAGTGTAATAGGGACTACAGTGAGGGGTTCCATCAGAGTAATGTAATAGGGACTACAATTAGGGGGCCCATCAGTGTAGTGTAATCCTGATGTAAGGAAAGGAGACAAAAGTGCTGTGTTTAGGCACGATTTGTGGCTAAAAGGACTTAAAAGCGCCGCGGAACGCCAAACCGAAACTAAAGAAGACGAGCGGAGGGCAGGTGGCACGAAGGCGATAACAAGAAAGGAAAAAGAAGAGGAGAAGAAGAAGGAATGTGCGAAAGAGAGCTCGATCGTGGAGGCCACGAAGGCAGACGAAGCAGTGCGCCGCTCGAGAGGACGAGTTCCTGGGAGCGTTCCTGAGCCGGACGTGGGACCCGTACGTGTCGGCCAGGTCGAGCTCCGGCGTGTTCGTTCGGGGTCGAGTCCGCCGGGCTGTTCAAGATGCAAGGACGGGGCCTGCTGAACGGCTCCTGCCTGGGTGCAGTGGCCGGGAGCAGGTTCGTGGGCGAGGCCTACCGGGCGTAGTCCTCGTGAGCCGGGGCCTGACCCTGAACCTCAGGAGTTGCGACCCTGACTGCTGACCACGACGTCTGACTAAACGGCGCTGAACACGGTAGCGCATCCGTGTGCCGTCAGCCGTTCCAGCCGCTCCAGCCGTGCCACCTTTGCCCTCGCGCACGTCGATGACCGCATCATGCCGGGACGACGGGGACCCATACTGTGAGGCAGCGTTTTCCTCTTGCGAACTGAGAACTCTACGCGCTGGACTCGGAGTAAGCGTAGCCGCGAGCTCTCCGCATAATAGAGGTCTGACTCTCGTACATGTTGCGTGACGCTTGGCGTGTAGGGTTGGACATATAGTTTTATTTTCACCTGCCACTTCGTTCTTTAGTGTACAATATAACGCTTCTTTTGTTCGCATCCAGTGTTGATGTGAATCCTTTCCCGTCCGCTGTCAACAAACATAGTGACGAACGTCCTTAACCATCACAATTCCTGGCATCCGCCACAGGACTAAGCTCTCGCCGTACATCTGAGAGCCTCACGTTGTTTGTGTGTGGCGGACGAGGATGGACGATAAGAGAAAGCTAGTTGAGCTAGGGAAGGAGATGGGGCTGAGTGGTGAGGCTTTACTGGCATGGGTGAGCGCTGAGGAAAAGGAAATGAGGGACCAGAGAGAGAAAGATCGAGAAGAGGCACGGCTAGCAGCACAGGTGGAGCATGAGCGTGAAATAGCTCGTATGGAGGCTGAAAGGCTCCTGCTCGTGGAGCGACGTCGTGTCGCAGAAGCGCAGCGGCCGAGCACAAGTTCTGCAGACGATAGTATAGGTGGTGGTCAGAGTTTTCGGAGCCCACACAAAATGATTCCACCCTACAATGAGAGTAGGGACGAACTGGATGCGTACATTCAGAGATTTGAGAGGGTTGCCATGAGCCAAGGCTGGCCCACCGACAAGTGGGCCCTGTCACAGAGCTTGTGTCTAACGGGAGAAGCCTTGACCGTGGTAGGACGGTTGTCTGCTGAAGACTCTATGGACTACGCAAAGCTCAAGCAGACGCTCCTCCAGCGGTTCCGTTATACAGAGGAGGGATACCGCACAATGTTTAGGGATGCCCGGCCCGAGAATACTGAGACAGGTCGACAGTTCGCGGGACGTCTCTGTGGATACTTCGACCATTGGCAGGAGCTGGCGAAGACTCCCAAAACATATGATGCACTGCGAGACAAGATGGTGTCCGAGCAATTCCTCAGGCGGTGCGACGAGAAGTTGGCTGTCTTCCTGAAGGAGCGAGGATGTCATAACCTGGACACGTTGGCAACGACGGCTGATCAATATTTGGAAGCTCAGGGAATTGTGAATCTCGCTAGACGAAAAGACGAAAAAGGGAAACCGATGGCTACAGCTGAAGTTGACGCTGTCAGCGAAAGCAAAGGAAAACCGCTTTGTTTTCGGTGCAACAAGCCGGGTCATCGAGCTTTCGATTGCTGGACAAAGTCTCGAGCACCCAAGTCGACGTCGTGCTAGATCTGTAAGAAGTCGGGGCACAGATTCGAAAGTTGTCCCTCAAACTCGGGAAAACGTAGAGAGGCATCATGTTCTGTCTTGGGATACCAGAAAGCGCAGCGTGAGAAATCAATGGAAGATGCGCCTGACAATCCGGATGAGAAACATTGTCATGACATGTGTGATGGGACCCAAAGCAACGCAACTTGCGACAACGGGTCAAAACAAATGCCAACTGTAAAGGGCTATCTCGAAGGGAAGCTGGTTACCGTATCGCGGGATACCGGTTGCAATACAGTAGTGGTGAAACGATCACTAGTTCCTGACTGCAACTTGACTGGCAACACCTGTACCATTCGCTTATTGGACCGATCAGCAAAAGTCTTACCAGAAGCAGAGGTGTACATAGATTCTCCGTTTTTCAGAGGTCAGGTGCTTGCTGTTTGTATGGAGAATCCATTGTATGAAGTCGTGCTTGGCAACATTGCGGGTGTACTGTCAGCTGCCCAACCAGCCCCGAAGCAGCCAGCAGGACGTCCAAAACTAGCACAGATTCACCGTGATCCAGTATGCACAGAAGAAGAACCTGATGATGCAACCTCATCAGATAGAAGACGACAAAATGACATGTCGGCGGCTGCAGGAAAAGAAAGGAAAAAGCCCAGTGAACTGATTGTTCCTCGGATCCAACCCCTGGATATCAGCCGGGAAGCGCTAAAGAATTTACAGCACACCGATCCCACGCTGGAAACCTGCTTCGCCGCATTGGGGAAGATCATAGCTAAGAAGCCAGCAGTCACTGAGTTTGTGCTGGTACGCGACATTCTTTTCCGGCGCCACCGCACGGCAGAAAGGCGAGACTTGGAGCAACTTGTAGTACCCAAGGATCTTCGGAACACCGTAATGAAGATGGCCCATGAAGGCCTTCTGTCTGGTCACCAAGGGCAAAGAAGGACAACAGACCGTGTCCTTACAGAGTTTTATTGGCCGGGTGTACGGGCTGATGTGATACGGTTCGTGAAGTCGTGCGACGTATGTCAGAGGACCGTGCCTAAACACCTTGTCGGACGAGTTCCATTGGGAAATATGCCTATCATAGACACACCTTTTCAGCGGGTCGCCATCGATATTATTGGCCCGCTGTCACCAACGTCATCCAAGGGCAACAAGTATGTCTTAACGATGGTAGACTTCGCTACGCGTTACCCGGATGCGGTGGCACTACCGAGCATCGAGACAGAGCGCATAGCGGAAGCACTAGTAGAGATGTTCTCCCGCGTTGGGGTGCCCCGTGAGATAGTGAGCGACCGTGGAAAGTCGTTCACCTCGAGTCTCATGCAGGAACTCGGTCGGCTACTTTCATTTCGTCAGCTACCCACATCGCCTTATCACCCCATGGCCAACGGACTTGTGGAGAGATTTAATGGAACTCTCAAACAAATGGTTCGCCGCATGTGTCAAGAACGGCCGCGACATTGGGACAGGTACTTGGCTCCCCTGCTCTTTGCATACCGTGAAGTTCCCCAGACGAGCCTTGGATTCGCGCCGTTCGACCTCCTCTACGGCAGATTTGTACGCGGGCCAATGTCGATCCTTATGGAACTGTGGACAGGTGCCAATATCGATCCTGAAACGAAAACAACATACGAGTATGTTATAGATCTCCGGGAGCGACTGCAAGACACCTGCAAGGTAGCGCATCAAGAACTCCTGAAGGCGAAAATGACGCAGAAGAAATATTACGATAGGAAAGCAAGAGTTCGACACCTATCACCCGGCGACAAAGTATTGCTGTTGCTACCATCAGATAAGAATAAATTGATCTTGACATGGAAGGGACCCTTCACAGTCTTGAAAAACGCAGTGACTATGACTACGAGTTAGATCTCGGAACTCGGAGAAGTCTTTTTCACATTAACCTTCTCAAGAAATACCACGAAAGGGAGCCCGAAAGTGAAGCACAACAAGCTGCCGTTTCTGTGCAGTCAGACACTGTTGACGAGCGAGAAATTCCCTTTGTTGCCCTGCACCAAAGGGAAACATATAAAAATGTGTTAGTAGTGCCTAACTTGAACAGCCCGCAGACAGACCAAATTAATGAACTCCTGAAAGAGTTCCATGATGTATTTTCTGACGTGCCAGGAAAGACGGACCTCGTCGAGTGCAAGTTACGCCTTACCACTGAAACACCGGTAAAGGTACGCCCGTACCCTATACCATTCGCCATCCAAGAAACTGTAGAAAAAGAACTACAGGACATGCTATCCCAAGGTATCATTGAGCCCTCGGAGTCCCCGTATTAAGCTCCCATCGTCGTGGTCAAGAAGAAAGACGGGAACACCCGACTTTGCATTGATTTCAGACAGCTGAATCGAGTCGTCGTTACAGACAACGAACCGATACCGCGAGTGGACATGATCTTTGCCAAACTAGGTCAGAGCCACTACTTTTCGAAGTTCGACTTCACCAAAGGGTACTGGCAGGTGCCGATGCACGAAGCATCGAAGGTCTTCACTGCTTTTCAGTCCTCTTCTGGCCTTTACCAATTCAGATTCATGCCTTTCGGCATCAAAACAGCGCCTGCTGTGTTCACCCGACTAATGAGACGAGTGGTAGATGGAATACCGAACATCTATCACTATTTTGACGATGTGCTCATAGCCACACAAACTTGGGACGAGCACATAACAACTCTCACCAAGTTTCTGCAGCGTGTCTGGGCAGCTCATCTCACAATAAAGCCATCGAAAAGTGAGGTGGCTTTTGCCGAAGTGAAATTCTTGGGACACATTCTCGGGAACAATCTTCTCCGACCCCAGATTGAGACATTGGAGAAGATTCAGGCTGCAAAGAGACCGAAGACGAAGAAAGAAGTTCGCTCCTTTCTAGGTTTAACTGGTTTTTATCGGGGTTTCGTGCACAATTACTCCGCTGTAGTATCACCTATAACGGAACTCACTAGGAAGCGAGGTCCAAATAAGGTCATCTGGGAAAAATGCCATGAACAAGCGTTTGTAACACTACAGCGTATACTATCATCTGGTCCGGTACTGCGATCACCGGACTTACAAGAGCCATTCATATTGCGCACGGATGTATCTTCATCTAGCATTGGAGCCGTTTTAATGCAGCGTCACGACGGCATGTTGCATCCAGTAGCCTACGCAAGGCGTAAACTGCTCGAACGGGAGTCACGGTACTCAACAATCGAAAGAGAGGCGCTGGCTCTTGTGTGGGCTATCCAAAAGTTTCATGTGTACCTCTTCGGAAACCGATTCGTGCTGCAAACTGACCACCAGCCTCTTGCGTACATAAATTCCGCAAAACACATCAACAGCCGAGTACTCCGCTGGAGCCTATTGCTTACTGAGTATGACTTTGTGGTTGAGTACATTAAGGGCTCCGACAACATAGGTGCCGACTACCTCAGACGCATTTGACTTCTCCGCTGGATAGCGTTTAGTGGTCGCACAATTTCTTTTCATGCTAATTCACTCTTTCCCTAACGGAATGAACTTCTGTAAATAACGTTTTTTTTGCTGTTTTCGCTTTTGGGTACTCCACTTCGCGCGCATGTGAAAAGTTGTTTTCCCCCTAAACAACTTTCTTGAGCAGGGGGATATTTGTAAGGAAAGGACACAAAAGTGCTGTGTTTAGGCACGATTTGTGGCTAAAAGGACTTAAAAGCGCCGAGGAACGCCAAACCGAAACTAAAGAAGACGAGCGGAGGGCAGGTGGCACGAAGGCGATAACAAGAAAGGAAAAAGAAGAGGAGAAGAAGGAACGTGCGAAAGAGAGCTCGAGCGTGGAGGCCACGAAGGCAGACGAAGCAGTGCGCTGCTCGAGAGGACGAGTTCCTGGTAGCGTTCCTGAGCCGGACGTGGGACCCATACGTGTCGGCCAGGTCGAGCTCCGGCGTGTTCGTTCGGGGTCGAGTCCGCCGGCCTGTTCAAGGTGCAAGAACGGGGCCTGCTGAACGGCTCCTGCCTGGGTGCAGTGGCCGGGAGCAGGTTCGTGGGCGAGGCCTACCGGGCGTAGTCCTCGTGAGCCGGGGCCTGACCCTGAACCTCAGGAGTTGCGACCCTGACTGCTGACCGCGACGTCTGACTAAACGGCGCTGAACACGGTAGCGCATCCGTGTGCCGTCAGCCGTTCCAGCCGCTCCAGCCGTGCCACCTTTGCCCTCGCGCACGTCGACGACCGCATCATGCCGGGACGACGGGGACCCATACTGTGAGGCAGCGTTTTCCTCTTGCGAACTGAGAACTCTACGCGCTGGACTCGGAGTAAGCGTAGCCGCGAGCTCTCCGCATAATAGAGGTCTGACTCTCGTACATGTTGCGTGACGCTTGGCGTGTAGGATTGGACATATAGTTTTATTTTCACCTGCCACTTCGTTCTTTAGTGTACAATATAACGCTTCTTTTGTTCGCATCCAGTGTTGATGTGAATCCTTTCCCGTCCGCTGTCAACAAACATAGTGACGAACGTCTTTAACCATCACACCTGACTACAATGAGGGGGCCCGTCAGTGTAGTGTAATAGGGACTACAGTGAGGGGCTCCGTCAGCGTAGTGTAATCGTGACTAGAGGGAGGGGGCCCTTCAGCTTAGTGTAATAGGGACTACAATGAGGGGGCCCATCAGCGTAGTGTAGTCCTGACTGCAGAAAGGGGCTCCGTCAGTGTAATGTAATCGTGACTACAGTGAGGGGGCTTGTCAGCGTAGTGTAACTCTGATTACATTGAGGGGACCCATCAGCACAGTGTAATCGTGACTACAGCGAATCGGCTCTTTAGCGTAGTGTATTCAGTCACTACAGTGAGGGGCTCCGTCAGCGTAGTGTAACAGGGACTACAGTGAGGGGCTCCGTCAGCGTAGTGTAATAGGGTCTACAATAAGGGGGCACATCAGCATAGTGTAGTCCTGAATACAGAAAGGGGCTCCGTCAGCGTAGTGTAATCGTGACTACAGTGAGGGGGCCCATCAGCGTAGTGTAATTCTGACTACAATGAGGGGACCAATCAGCATAGTGTGATCGTGACTACAGTGAATTGGCCCTTTAGCGTAGTGTAATCGTGACTACAGTGGGAGGCCCGTCAGCGTAGTTCAATAGGGACTACAGTGAGGGGCTCCGTCTGCATAGTGGAATCGTGATACAGTCAGGAGGCCTGTCAGTGTAGTGTAATCGTGATCACAGTGAGGCCCTCCATCAAAGTATTGAAATCGTGACTACAGTGAGGGGGGCCATCAGCGTAGTGTAATCCTGACTACAATGAGGGGGCCCATCAGCGTAGTGTAATCCTGACTACAGTGAGGGGACCCATCAGCGTAGCGTAATCGTGACTACAGTGAGGGGGCCCGTCAACGCACGTGTAAACGGGACTACAGTGAAGGGCTCCGTCAGCGTAGTAGAATCGCGACTACAGTGAGGATCCCTGTCGGCGTTGTGTAATCGTGATCACAGTGAGGTCCTCCATCAGCTTAGTGTAATCGTGACTACAGTGAGGGGGCACGTCAGCGTAGTGTAATCGGGACTACAGTGAGGGGCTCCGTCAGCGTAGTGCAATCGTGACTACAGTGAGGGCGCCCATCAGCGTAGTGTAATCTGACTACAGTGAGGGGGCCCATCAGCGTAGTGTAAATGTGACTACAGTGAATTGGCTCTTTAGCGTAGTGTAATCTTGACTACAGTGAGGGGACCCGTCAGGGTAGTGTATTCGGGACTACATTGAGGGGCTCCGTCAGCATAGTGGAATCGTGACTACAGTAAAGAGGCCCGTTAGCGTAGTGTATTCGTGATCACAGTGAGGCCCTCCATCAGCTTAGTGTAAACGTGAGTACAGTGAGGGGGCCCGTGAGTGTAGTGTAATCGGGACTACAGTGAGGGGGCCCGTCAGCGTAGTGTAATAGGGACTAAAGTGAGGAGCCCCATCAGCGTAGCGTAATCGTGACTACAATGAGAGAGCCTTCAGCTTAGTGTAATAGGGACTACAATGAGGGGGCCCACCAGCGTAGTGTAGTCCTGACTACAGAAAGGGGCCGGTCAGTATAGGCTAATAGGGACTACAGTGAGGGGGCCCATCAGCATAGTGTAATAGGGACTACAGTGAGGGGGCCCATAAACGTAGTGTAATCCTGACTACAGTGAGGGGGCCCATCAGCGTAGTGTAATAGGGACTACAGTGAGGGGCTCTGTCAGTGTAGTGTAATCGTGACTACAGAGAGGGGTCCGTCAGCGTAGTGTATTAGGGACTACACTGAGGGGCTCCGTCAGCATAGTGTAATCGTGACTACAGTGAGGGGCCCAGCAGCGTATTGTAATAGGGACTACAGTGAGGGGCTCCATCAGCGAAGTGTAATCCTGACTAGAGTGAGGAAGCCCTTCAGCTTAGTGTAATAGGGACTACAATGAGGAGGCCCATCAGCGTAGTGTAGTCCTGACTGCAGAAAGGGCTCCGTCAGCATAGTGTAATCGTGACTACAGTGAGGGGGCTCGTCAGCGTAGTGTAATTCTGACTACATTGAGGGGACCCATCAGCATAGTGGAATCGTGAGACAGTGAGGAGGCCTGTCAGTGTAGTGTAATCGTGATCACAGTGAGGCTCTCCATCAAAGTATTGTAATCGTGACTACAGTGAGGGGACCATCAGCGTAGTGTAATCCTGACTACAGTGAGGGGGCCCGTCAGCACAGTGTAAACGGGACTACAGTGAGGGGCTCTGTCGGCGTAGTAAAATCGCGACTACAGTGAGGAGCCCTGTCAGCGTAGTGTAATCGCGATCACAGTGAGGTCCTCCATCAGCTTAGTGTAATCGTGACTACAGTGAAAGAGCCCGTCAGCGTAATAAAATTGGGACAACAGTGAGGGGCTCCGTCTGCGTAGTGGAATCGTGACTACAGTGAGGAGGCCCGTCCGTGTAGTGTAATCGTCATCACAGTGAGGCCCTTGATCAGCTTAGTGTAATCGTGACTACAGTGAGGGGCCCGTCAGCGTAGTGTAATCGGGACTACAGTGAGGGGGCTCGTCAGCGTAGTGTAATTCTGACTACATTGAGGGGACCCATCAGGGGACCCTCAATGTAGTCAGAATTACACTACGCTGACGAGCCCCCTCACTGTAGTCCCTATTACACTATGCTGATGGGCCCCCTCACTGTAGTCCCTATTAGCCTACACTGACGGGCCCCTTTCTGTAGTCAGGACTACACTACGCTGGTGGGCCCCCTCATTGTCGTCCCTATTACACTAAGCTGAAGGGCTCTCTCACTGTAGTCAGGATTACACTACGCTGATGGAGCCCCTCACTGTAGTCCCTATTACACTATGCTGATGGGCCCCCCACTGTAGTCCCTATTAGCCTACACTGACGGGCCCCCTCACTGTAGTCAGGATTAAACTACACTGATGGGCCCTCTCATTGTAGTCCCTATTACATTACGCTGATGGTGCCCCTCACTGTAGTCCCTAATACACTACGCTGATGGGCCTCCTCACTGTAGTCACTATTCCACTATGCTGACGGAGCCTCTCACTGTAGTCCCGAATACACTACGCTGACGGGCCCCCTCACTGTAGTCAAAACTACACTAAGCTGATCGAGGGCCTCACTGTGATCACGATTACACTACGCTGACGAACCTCCTCACTGTAGTCAATATTACACTACGCTAAAGAGCCAATTCACTGTAGTCACGATTACACTATGCTGATGGGTCCTCTCTCTGTAATCAGATTACACTATGCTGATGGGCCCCCTCACTGTAGTCACGATTACACTACGCTGACGGAGTCCCTCACTGTAGTCCCGATTACACTACGCTGACGTGCCCCCTCACTGTAGTCACGATTACACTGATCTGATCGAGGGCCTCACTGTGATGACGATTACACTACGCGGACAAGCCTCCTCACTGTAGTCACTATTCCACTACGCAGACGGAGCCCCTCACTGTTGTCCCGATTACATTACGCTGACGGGCCCACTCACTGTAGTCACGATTACACTAAGCTGATGGAGGACCTTACTGTGATCATGATTACACTACGCTGACAGGGCTCCTCTCTGTAGTCGAGATTCCACTACGCCGACGGAGCCCCTCACTGTAGTCCCGTTTACACTGCGCTGACGGGCCCCCTCACTGTAGTCACGATTAAACTACGCTGACGGGCTCCCTCACTGTAATCACGATTACGCTACGCTGACGGGGCTCCTCGCTGTAGTCCCTATTACACTACGCTGACGGGCCCCCTCACTGTAGTCCCGATTACACTACGCTCACGGGCCCCCTCACTGTACTCACGTTTACACTAAGCATTGAGGGCCTCACTGTGATCACGAATGCACTACGCTAACGGGCCTCCTTACTGTAGTCACGATTCCACTATGCTGACGGAGCCCCTCAATGTAGTCCCGAATACACTATGCTGACGGGTCCCCTCACCATAGTCAAGATTACACTAAGCTGATTGAGGGCCTCACTGTGATGACGATTACACTACACAGAGGGGCCTCCTCACTGTAGTCACTATTCCACTATGCCAACGGAGCCCCTCACTGTAGTCCCGATTACATTACACTGACGAGCCCCCTCACTGTAGTCACGATTACACTAAGCTGATGGAGGACCTCACTGTGATCACGATTACACTACGCCGACAGGGCTCCTCACTATAGTTGCGATTCCACTACGCTGACGGAGCACTTCACTGTAGTCCCGTTTACACGTGCGTTGACGGGCCCCCTCACTGTAGTCACGATTACGCTACGCTGATGGGTCCTCTCACTGTAGTCAGGATTACACTACGCTGATGGGCCCCCTCATTGTAGTCAGGATTACACTACGCTGACGGGCCCCCTCGCTGTAGTCACGATTACACTACTTTGATGAGGGCCTCACTGTGATCATGATTACACTACGCTGACAGGCCTCCTGACAGCATAGTGTAAACAGTGAGCTTAGTGTATACGTGACTACAGTGAGGGGCCCGTCAGCGTAGTGTAATCGGGACTACAGTGAGGGGCTCTGTCAGCGTAGTGTAGTCCTCACTGCAGAAAGGGGCAACGTCAGCGTAATTTAATCGTGACTACAGTGAGGGGGCTCGTCAGCGTAGTGTAATTCTGACTTCATTGAGGGGACCCATCAACATAGTGTAATCGTGACTACAGTGAATTGGCCCTTTAGCGTAGTGTAATCGTGACTACAGTGAGGGGCTCCGTCAGCCTAGTGTAATAGAGACTACAGAGAGGGGCTCTGTCAGCGTAGTGTTTTAGGGACTACAGTGAGGAGCCCCATCAGCGTAGCGTAGTCCTGAATACAGAAAGGGGCTCCGTCAGCATAGTGTAATCGTGACTACAGTGAGGGGGCTCATCAGCGTAGTGTAATTCTGACTACAATGAGGGGACCCATCAGCATAGTGTGATCGTGACTACAGTGAATTGGCCCTTTAGCGTAGTGTAATCTTGACTACAGTGGGAGGCCCGTCAGCGTAGTTTAATCGGGACTACCGTGAGGGGCTCCGTCTGCATAGTGGAATCGTGATACAGTCAGGAGCCCTGTCAGCGTAGTGTAATCGCGATCACAGTGAGGTCCTCCATCAGCTTAGTGTAATCGTGACTACAGTGAGGGAGCCCGTTATCGTAATGAAATTGGGACTACAGTGAGGGGCTCCGTCTGCGTAGTGGAATCGTGACTACAGTGAGGAGGCCCGTCCGTTTAGTGTAATCATCATCACAGTGAGGCCCTCGATCAGCTTAGTGTAATCGTGACTACAGTGAGGGGCCCGTCAGCGTAGTGTAATCGGGACTACAGTAAGGGGCTCCGTCAGCATAGTGTAATCGTGACTACAGTGAGGGGGCCCATAAGCACAGTGTAATCGTGACTACAGTGAGGGGCTCCATCAGCGTAATGTAATGGTACTACAATGAGGGGGCCCATCAGTGTAGTGTAATCCTGACTACAATGAAGGGGCCCGTCAGTGTAGTGTAATAGGGACTACAGTGAGGGGCTCCGTCAGCGTAGTGTAATCGTGATTACAGTGAGGGGTCCATCAGCGCAGTGTATTAGGGACTACACTGAGGGGCTCCGTCAGCATAGTGTAATCGTGACTGAGGTGAGGGGGCCCAGCAGCGTAGTGTAATAGGGACTACAGTGAGGGGCTCCATCAGCGTAGTGTAATCCTGACTAGAGTGAGGGGGCCCTTCAGCTTTGTGTAATAGGGACTACAATGAGGGGGCCCATCAGCATAGCGTAGTCCTGACTGCAGAAAGGTGCTCCGTCAGCGTAGTGTAATCGTGACTACAGTAAGGGGGCTCGTATTTCTGACTACATTGAGGGGACCCGTCAGCATAGTGTAATCGTGACTACAGTGATTTGGCCCTTTGGCATAGTGTAACTGTGACTACAGTGGGGGGGGGCGTCAGCGTAGTTTAATCGGGACTACAGTGAGGGGCTCCGTCAGCATAGTGGAATCGCGATACAGTCACGAGGCCTGTTATCGAAGTGTAATCGTGATCACAGTGAGGCCCTCCATCAAATTAGTGTAATCGTGACTACAGTGAGGTGGCCCATCAGCGTAGTGTAATCCTGACTGCGATGAGGGGCCCATCAGCGTAGTGTAATCCTGACTGCAGTGAGGGGACCCATCAGCGTAGTGTAATCGTGACTACAGTGAGGGGGCCCGTCAGCGCAATGTAAACGGGACTACAGTGAGGGGCTCCGTCGGCGTAGTGGAATCACGACTACAGTGAGGAGGCCCATCCGTGTAGTGTAATCGTCATCACAGTGAGGCCCTCGATCTGCTTAGTGTAATCGTGACTACAGTGAGGGGGCCCGTCAGCGTAGTGTAATCGGGACTACAGTGAGGGGCTCCGTCAGCATAGTGTAATCGTGACTACAGTGAGGGGGCCCATCAGCGTAGTGTAATCGTGATTACAGTAAGGGGGCCCATCAGTGCAGTGTAAACTGGACTATAGGGAGGGGCTCCGTCAGCGTAGTGCAATCGCGACTACAATGAGGAGCCCTGTCAGCGTAGTGTAATCGTGATCACAGAGAGGTCCTCCATCAGCTTAGTGTAATCATGACTACAGTGAGGGGGCCGTCAGCGTAATGTAATCGGGACTACAGTGAGGGGCTCCGTCTGCGTAGTGTAATCGTGACTACAGTGAGGGGCCCGTCAGCGTAGTGCATTCGGGACTACAGTGAGAGGCTCCGTCAGCGTAGTTGAATCGTGACTACAGTGAGGAGGTCCGTCAGCATAGTGTAATCGTGATCACAGTGAGGCCCTCGATCAGCTTAGTGTAATTTTTACTACAGTGAGAGGGCCCGTCAGCCTAGTGTAATCGGGACCACACTGAGAGGCTCCGTCAGCGTAGTGGAATCGTGACTACAGTGAGGAGGCTCGTCAGCGTAGTGCAATCTTGACTACAGTGAGAGGCTCGTCAGCGTAGTGTGATAGGGACTACAGTGAGGGGCCACATCAGCGTAGTGTAATAGGGACTACAGTGAGGGGCTCTGTCAGCGTAGTTTAATCGTGACTACAGTGACTGGGCCCGTCAGCGTAGTGTAATAGAGACTACACTAAGGGGCTCTGTCAGCGTAGTGTAATCGTGACTACAGTGAGGCAGCCCATCAGCATAGTGTAATAGGGACTACAGTGAGGGGCTCCATCAGCGTAGTGTAATCCTGACTAAAGTGAGGGGGCCCTTCAGCGTAGTGTAATAGGGACTACAATGAGGGGGCCCATCAGCGTAGTGTAGTCCTGACTACAGAAAGGGGCTTCGTCAGCGTAGTGTAATCGTGACTACAGTGAGGGGGCTCGTCAGCATAGTTTAATTCTGACCACATTGAGGGGACCCATCAGCATAGTGTCATCGTGACAACAGCAAATTGGCCCTTTAGCGTAGTGTAATCGTAACTACAGTGAGGGGCTCCATCAGCGTAGTGTAATAGGGACTACAGTGAGCGGCTCTGTCAGCGTAGTGTAATAGGGACTACAATGAAGGGGCCCTTCAGCGTAGTGTAGTCCTGACTACAGAAAGGGGCTCCATCAGCATTGTGTAATTCTGACTATCCTGACTTCAGTGAGGGGGCCCGTCAGCGTAGTGTAATAGGGAATACAATGAGGGGGCCCATCAGCGTAGTTTAATCCTGACTACAGTGAGGGGGCCCATCAGCGTAGTGTAATAGGGGCTACAGTGAGGGGCTCCGTCAGCGTAGTGTAATCATGACTACAGTGAGGGGGACCGTCAGCTCAGTGTAAACGGGACTACAGTGAGGGGCTCTGTCGGCATAGTGGAATCGCGGCTACAGTGAGGAGCCCTGTCAGCGTAGTGTAATCGTGATCACAATGAGGTCCTCCATCAGCTTAGTGTAATCGTGACTACAGTGAGGGAGCCCGTCAGCGTAATGAACTTGGGACTACAGTGAGGGGCTCCGTCTGCATAGTGGAATCGTGAGAACAGTGAGGAGGCCCGTCCGTGTAGCGTAATCGTCATCACAGTGAGGCCCTCGATCAGCTTAATGTAATCGTGACTACAGTGAGGGGGCCCGTCAGCGTAGTATAATCGGGACTACAGTGAGGGGCTCTGTCAGCGTAGTGTAATCGTGACTACAGTGAAGGGGCCCATCAGCGTAGTGTAATCGTGACTACAGTGAGGGGGCCCGTCAGCGCAGTGTAAATGGGACCACAGTGAGGGGCATCCGTCAGCATAGTGCAATCGCGACTACAGTGAGGAGCCCTGTCAGCAAAGTGTGATCGTGATCACAGAGAGGTCCTCCATCAGCTTAGTGTAATCGTGACTACAGTTATGGGCTCCGTCTGTGTAGTGGAATCGTGACTACAGTGAGGAGACCTGTACGCGTAGTGTAATCGTCATCACAGTGAGGCTCTCGTTCAGCTTAGTGTAATCGTGACTACAGTGAGGGAAGCGTCAGCGTAGTGTGATCGGGACTACAGTGAGGGGCTCCGTATGCATAGTGTAATTGCGACTACAGTGAGGGGGCCCATCAGCGTAGTGTAATCTGACTACAGTGAGGGGACCCATCAGCGTAGTGTAATCGTGACTACAGTGAATTGGCTCTTTTGTGTAGTGTAATCTTGACAACAGTGAGGGGCCCGTCAGCGTAGTGTATTCGGGACTACAGTGAGGGGCTCCGTCAGCGTAGTTGAATCGTGACTAGAGTGAGGAGGTCTGTGAGCATTGTGTAATCGTTATCACAGTGAGGGGCTCCATCAGTGTAGTGTAATAGGGACTACAATGAAGGGGCCCTTCAGCATAGTGTAGTCCTGACTACAGAAAGTGGCTCCGTCAGCGTTGTGTAATCCTGACTATCCTGACTTGAGTGAGGGGGCCCGTCAGCGTAGTGTAATAGGGAATACAATGAGGGGGCCCATCAGCGTAGTGTAATCCTGACCACAGTGAGGGGGCCCATCAGTGTAGTGTAATAGGGACTACAGTGAGGGGCTCCATCAGCGTAATGTAATGGGACTAATATGAGGGGCCCATCAGTGTAGTGTAATGCTGACTACAATGAAGGAGCCCGTCAGTGTAGTGTAATAGGGACTACAGTGAGGGGCTCCGTCAGCGTAGTGTAATCGTGATTACAGTGAGGGGTCTGTCAGCGTAGTGTATTAGGGACTACAATGAGGGGCTCCATCAGCATAGTGTAATCGTGACTACAGTGAGGGGGCCCAGCAGCGTAGTGTAAAAGGGACTACAGTGAGGGGCTCCATCAGCGTAGTGTAATCCTGACTAGAGTGAGGGGGCCCTTCAGCTTTGTGTATTAGGGACTACAATGAGGGGGCCTATCAGCATAGTGTAGTCCTGACTGCAGAAAGGTGCTCCGTCAGCGTAGTGTAATCGTGACTACAGTAAGGGGGCTCGTATTTCTGACTACACTGAGGGGACCCGTCAGCATAGTGTAATCGTGACTACAGTGAATTGGCCCTTTGGCATAGTGTAATTGTGACTACAGTGGGGGGGCGTCAGCGTAGTTTAATCGGGACTACAGTGAGGGGCTCCGTCAGCTTAGTGGAATCGCTATACAGTCACGAGGCCTGTTAGCGTAGTGTAATCGTTATCACAGTGAGGCCCTCCATCAAATTAGTGTAATCGTGACTACAGTGAGGTGGCCCATCAGCGTAGTGAAATCCTGACTGCGATGAGGGGACCCATCAGCATAGTGCAATCGTGACTACAGTGAGGGGGCCCGTCAGCGCAATGTAAACGGGACTACAGTGAGGGGCTCCGTCGGCGTAGTGGAATCACGACTACAGTGAGGAGGCCTATCTGTGTAGTGTAATCGTCATCACAGTGAGGCCCTCGATCAGCTTAGTGTAATCGTGACTACAGTGAGGGGGCCCGTCAGCGTAGTGTAATCGGGACTACAGTGAGGGGCTCCGTCAGCATAGTGTAATCGTGACTACAATGAGGGGGCTCATCAGCATAGTTTAATTGTGATTACAGTAAGGGGGCCCATCAGTGCAGTGTAAACTGGACTATAGGGAGGGGCTCCGTCAGCGTAGTGCAATCGCGACTACAATGAGGAGCCCTGTCAGCGTAGTGTAATCGTGATCACAGAGAGGTCCTCCATCAGCTGAGTGTAATCGTGACTACAGTGAGGGGGCCGCCAGCGTAATGTAATCGGGACTACAGTGAGGGGCTCCGTCTGCGTAGTGTAATCGTGACTACAGTGAGGGGGCCAATCAGCGTAGTGTAGTCTGACTACAGAGAGTGAACCCATCAGCGTAGTGTAATCGTGACTACAATGAATTGGCTCTTTAGCGTAGTGTAATCTTGACTACAGTGAGGGGGCCCGTCAGCGTAGTGCATTCGGGACTACATTGAGAGGCTCCGTCAGCGTAGTTGAATCGTGACTACAGTGAGGAGGCCCGTCAGCGTGGTGTAATCGTGATCACAGTGAGGCCCTCCATCAGCTTAGTGTAATCAAGACTACTTTGAGGGCGCCCGTCAGCCTAGTGTAATCGGCACCACACTGAGGGGCTCCGTCAGCGTAGTGGAATCGTGACTACAGTGAGGAGGCCCGTCAGCGTAGTGCAATCTTGACTACAGTGAGAGGCTCGTCAGCGTAGTGTGATAGGGACTACAGTGAGGGGCCACATCAGCATAGTGTAATAGGGACTACAGTGAGGGGCTCCGTCAGCGTATTGTAATCGTGACTACAGTCACTGGGCCCGTCAGCATAGTGTTATAGCGCCATAATCACCATCATCATTTGTTCATCACCGCGCCGCGCCTCACGCGCAGCTGATGCTAGCTCGAGCTGCGCGAGAATTAGAACGAGCTCACGCACCTGGCGCGTCGGACGTGGACAGCCACCGCGGCTCCTCTTCAGGCGTGCAATAAAGTGGCGAGATCGGCACGGCCCCGTCGGCCGCCTTCGACGTCATCTCACGTCTCCTCTTCTCTCGCCGCTACATTGGTGACCCGGAGAACACGCCCTTCGCCGAGTGGCTCGCTGCCATGTTCCCGCAACTCTGCCCGCCAGTGCCGCCGTTCCAATCAACCTACCCCAAGGTATGGTTCATGCAGCTCGATGCCGTTCTGGCGCTGAATGGCGTCACGGACCAGCTGCTGATGCACGCCATTCTTGTCGACGCCCTTCCGGTAGAGTTGCGCCATCTCGCTGCCACTTCGAGCACCAGCCCGCAGCCTTACGATGCCCTCTGCACTGCGGTGCTCGCCCGCAGCGGCAACACATACCGTCCGCTTCCGTTTAACCGCACCAGGCAGTTTTCCCCGGCGTCGCAGAGCAAGCTGCTGGTCAGCTCTTCGACGGTGCCCTCTACCGCTCCGCCACCTGCCACTGGTGCCAGCAATGGCCTGCCGGGTGCCTCGCCACATTCCACTCGCACCTACCCGGCCAGCAGCCGACCACACTCGGCGTCCCCGTTCCCCGACGCTGTCCCTGTCTCTGTTTTGTGGTCTACGACGGGCCCCAGCGCCGTGCCTTCGCGGAGCCAGAGCCTGCCCTTAATGCTCGCCCGCAATGGCCTCACGTACCAACCGCTTCCAGGGGCCCGCGACTTTGGGGTTGTCACTGCGTCGCAATGTGTGCTACCAACCGTGGCCCCACCAGACTCCATGACGGCCACCTTGCCGCCCGCCTCGGAGCCTGGCACAGGTGACCTTTCACCCGTTATTGACCTCCCGACTTCCTCTCGTCTGGCCACTAGCGACGCGTGTCCCGCGTACGAACTGCCTACACCATCTGTCGAGCCAACTGATCTATCTACGACATCTGTCGAGCCAACTGAACTGTCTCCGAACCCTGTTCCAACTGAAGTGCCTACGACATCTGTGGAGCCAACTCAACTGCCTACGACATCTGTTGAGCCAACTGAGCTGCCTACGACGTCTGACCAGCCAACTGAACTGTCTATGACGTCTGTCAAGTTAACCGACCTAACTACAACCACTGTGGAGCCAACTGAAAGCATGGGAAAAAGCACTGCCACCAGTCCACCAGCGTCGAATACCTCGACAGTGACTGAGGCGACAACTGAACCCGTCTTTCCTGCACAGCCTCCTATGACGCCATTTCCCGTGGTCCGCGTATTCGGCACGGCGACGAACGAGTCGCAGCCGCTGCCTGCGGACGGCGTGTGTGACTACACCTTCTACGACGGCCTCTACGACACGGGCCCGTTTGACACGCTTTACAGCCCGCACTTTAGTGCACCAGTTGAGCACGTTCTCAGTCACGCATCGCTTCACAGCGTCACTGAGTACGGCCTCTCTTTCGCCTACAGAAACACATCACAAGTGGCGCGAGACCTCGAAATTCCAGAGGTGCTTTCCACGATTGAAGACCTCTGGGACCGAGCCATCCGCCATTACGGATTTCTTTCCATCGAGCGCTTACTTCTTCGTCCACTGCGCAACTCTCAGTGTCGCCCACCAGAGACCCACTGGTTCCCGATGGTCACTACACGTTGACAAACTGGACTTGCCAAAAGAACACTTTATGGACTGCCGTTCATGTACATAGCATTTGTCACTCTCTTTCTTTTTCACATGCCTTCAAATCGCGCAAAGCGCTTGGGGGGGAGCCCTATAGCGCCATAATCACCATCATCATTTCTTCATCACCGCGCCACGCCTCTCGCGCAGCTCATGCTAGCTCGAGCTGCGCGAGAATTAGAACGAGCTCACGCACCTGGCGCGTCGGACGTAGAAAGCCACCGCGGCTCCTCTTCAGGCGTGCAATAAAGTGGCGAGATCGGCACAGCCCCGTCGGCCGCCTTCGACGTCATCTCACGTCTCCTCTTCTCTCGCCGCTACAGTGTAATAGAGACTACACTAAGGGGCTCTGTAAGCGTAGTGTAATCGTGACTACAGTGAGGGGGCCCATCAGCATAGTGTAATATTGACTACAGTGAGGGGCTCCATCAGCGTAGTGTAATCCTGACTACAGTGAGGGGGCCCTTCAGCATAGTGTAATAGGGACTACAATGAGGGGGCCCATCAGCGTAGTGTAGTCCTGACTACAGAAAGGGGCTTCGTCAGCGTAGTGTAATCGTGACTACAGTGAGGGGGCTCGTCAGCGTAGTTTATTTCTGACTACATTGAGGGGAACCATCAGCATAGTGTCATCGTGACAACAGCAAATTGGCCCTTTAGCGTAATGTAATCGTAACTACAGTGAGGGGCTCCATCAGCGTAGTGTAATAGGGACTACAGTGAGGGGCTCTGTCAGCATAGTGTAATAGGGACTACAATGAAGGGGCCCTTCAGCGTAGTGTAGTCCTGACTACAGAAAGGGGCTTCATCAGCATTGTGTAATCCTGACTATCCTGACTTCAGTGAGGGGGCCCGTCAGCGTAGTGTAATAGGGAATACAATGAGGGGGCCCATCAGCGTAGTGTAATCCTGACTACAGTGAGGGGGCCCATCAGCGTAGTGTAATAGGGACTACAGTGAGGGGCTCCGTCAGCGTAGTGTAATCATGACTACAGTGAGGGGGACCGTCAGCGCAGTGTAAACGGGACTACAGTGAAGGGCTCTGTCGGCGTAGTGGAATCGCGGCTACAGTGAGGAGCCCTGTCAGCGTAGTGTAATCGCTATCACAGTGAGGTCCTCCATCAGCTTAGTGTAATCGTGACTACAGTGAGGGAGCCCGTCAGCGTAATGAACTTGAGACTACAGTGAGGGGCTCCGTCTGCATAGTGGAATCGTGACAACAGTGAGGAGGCCCGTCCGTGTAGCGTAATTGTCATCACAGTGAGGCCCTCGATCAGCTTAGTGTAATCGTGACTACAGTGAGGGGGCGCGTCAGTGTAGCATAATCGGGACTACAGTGAGGGGCTCTGTCAGCGTAGTGTAATCGTGACTACAGTTAGGGGGCCCATCAGCGTAGTGTAATCGGGACTACAAAGATGGGATCCATCAGCATAGTGTAATCGTGACTACAATGAGGGGGCCCATCAGCGTAGTGTAATCGTGACTACAGTGCATTGGCTCTTTAGCGTAGTGTAATTTTTACTACAGTGAGAGGGCCCGTCAGCGTAGTGTATTCGGGACTACAGTGAGGGGCTCCATCAGCATAGTGAAATCGTGACTACAGTGAGGAAGCCCGTCAGCGTAGTGTAATCGTGATCACAGTGAGGCCCTCCATCAGCTTAGTGTAATCATGAATACAGTGAGAAAGCCCGTCAGCCTAATGTAATCGGGACCACACTGAGGGGCTCCGTCAGCGTAGTGGAATCGTGACTACTGTGAGGAGGCCCGTCAGCTTACTGCACTCTTGACTACAGTGAGAGGCTCGTCAGCGTAGTGTGATAGGGACTACAGTGAGGGGCCACATCAGCGTAATGTAATCTGACTACAGTGAGGGGACCCATCAGCGTAGTGTAATAGGGACTACAGTGAGGGGCTCCGTCAACGTAGTGTAATCGTGACTGCAGTGACTGGGCCCGTCACCGTAGTGTAATAGGGACTACACTAAAGGGCTCTGTCAGCGTATTGTAATCGTGACTACAGTGAGGGGGCCCATCAGCATAGTGTAATAGGGACTACAGTGAGGGGCTCCATCAGCGTAGTGTAATCCTGACTACAGTGAGGACGCCCTTCAGCTTAGTGTAATAGGGACTACAATGAGGGGGCCCATCGGCGTAGTGTAGTCCTGACTACAGAAAGGTGCTTCGTCAGCGTAGTGTAATCGTGACTACAGTGAGGGTGCTCGTCAGCGTAGTGTAATTCTGACTACATTGAGGGGACCCATCAGCATAGTGTAATCGTGACTACAGCAAATTGGCCCTTTAGCGTAGTGTAATCGTGACTACAGTGAGGGGCTCTGTCAGCGTAGTGTAATAGGGACTACAGTGAGGGGCTCCGTCAGCATAGTGTATTAGGGACTACAATGAAGGGGCCCTTCAGCGTAGTATAGTCCTGACTACAGAAAGGGGCTCTGTCAGCATTGTGTAATCCTGACTATCCTGACTTCAGTGAGGGGTCCCGTAAGCGTAGTGTGATATGGTATACAATGGGGAGGCCCTTCAGCGTAGTGTAATCCTGACTACAGTGAGAGGGCCCATCAGCGTAGTGTAATAGGGACTACAGTGAGGGGCTCCGTCAGTGTAGTGGTATTCCTGACTACAGTGAGGGGGCCCGTCAGTGTAGTGTAATAGGGACTACAGTGACGGGCTCCGTCAGTGTAATGTAATAGGGACTACAATGAGGGGGCCCATCAGTGTAAAGTAATCCTGACTACAATGAGGAGGCCCTTCAGTGTAGTGTAATAGGGACTACAGTGAGAGGTTCCGTCAGCCTAGTTGAATCTTGACTACAGTAAGGAGGTCCGTCAGCGTAGTGTAATCGTGATCACAGTGAGGCCCTGGATCAGCTTAGTGTAATTTTGACTACAGTGAGGGGGCCTGTCAGCGTAGTGTAATCGGGACTACAGTGATAGGATCCGTCAGCAAAGTGTAATCGTGACTACAGTGAGGGGGCCCATCAGCGTTGTGTAATCTGACTACAGTAAGGGGACCCATCAGCATAGTGTAATCGTGACTACAGGGAATTGGCTCTTTAGCGTAGTGTAATCTTGACTACAGTGAGAGGGCCCGTCAGCGTAGTGTAATCCTGACTACAGTGAGGGGGCCCTTCAGCTTAGTGTAATAGGGACTACAATGAGGGAGCCCATCAGCGTAGTGTAGTCCTGACTGCAGAAAGGGGCTCCGTCACCGTAGTGTAATCGTGACTACAGTAAGGGGGCTCGAAATTCTGACTACATTGAAGGGACCCGTCGCCATAGTGCAATCGTGACTACAGTGAATTGGCCCTTTAGCGTAGTGTATTCGCGACTTCAGCGAGGGGCTCCGTCAGCATAACGGAATCGTGACTACAGTGAGGAGGCCCGTCAGCGTAGTGTAATCGTGATCACAGTGAGGTCCTCCATCAGCTTAGTGTAATCGTGACTACAGTGAGGGGGCCCGTCAGCCTAGTGTAATCGGGACTACACTGAGGGCTCCGTCAGCGTAGTGGAATCGTGACTACAGTGAGGAGGCCCATCCGCGTAGTGCAATCTTGACTACAGTGAGGGGGCTCGTCAGCGTAGTGTGATAGGGACTACAGTGAGGGGCCACATCAGCGTAGTGTAATCTGACTACAGTGAGGGGACCCATCAGCGTAGTGTAATAGGGACTACAGTGAGGCGCTCCGTAAGCATAGTGTAATCGTGACTACAGTGAGGGGCCCGTAAGCGTAGTGTAATAGGGACTACACTGAGGGGCTCCGTCAGCGTAGTGTAAACGTGACTACAGTGTGGGGGCCCATCAGCATAGTGTAATAGAGACTACAGTGAGCGGCTCCATCAGTGTAGATTAATCCTGACTACAGTGAGGGGGCCCTTCAGCTTAGTGTAATAGGGACTACAATGAGGGGGCCCATCAGCGTACTGTAGTCCTTACTACAGAAAGGGGTTCGTCAGTGTAGTGTAATCATGACTACAGTGAGGGGGCTCCTCAGCGGAGTGTGATTCTGACTACAATGAGGGGACCCATCAGCATAGTTTAATCGTGACTACAGCAAATTGGCCCTTTAGCGTAGTGTAATCGTGACTACAGTGAGGGGCTCCGTCAGTGTAGTGTAATCCTGACTACAGTGAGGGGGCCCTTCAGCTTAGTGTAATGGGGACTACAATGAGGGAGCCCATCAGCGTAGTGTAGTCTTGACTGCAGAAAGGGGCTCCGTCACCGTAGTGTAATCGTGACTACAGTAAGGGGGCTCGAAATTCTGACTACATTGAGGGGACCCGTCACCATAGTGCAATCGTGACTACAGTGAATTGGCCCTTTAGCGTAGTGTATTCGTGACTACAGCGAGGGGCTCCGTCAGCATAGTGTAATAGGGACTACAGTGAGGGGCTCCGTCAGCGTAGTGTAATTCTGACTACAATGAGGGGACCCATCAGCATAGTGTAATCGTGACTACAGTGAATTGGCCCTTTAGCGTAGTGTAATTGTGACTAGAGTGGGGGGCGTCAGCGTAGTTTAATCGGGACTACAGTGAGGGGCTCCGTTTGCATAGTGGAATCGTGATACAGTCAGGAGGCCTGTCAGTGTAGTGTAATCGTGATCACAGTGAGGCCCTCCATCAAAATAGTGTAATCGTGACTACAGTGAGGGGGACCGTCAGCGTAGTGTATTCCTGACTGCAATGAGGGGGCCCATCAGCGTAGTGTAATCCTGACTACAGTGATGGGACCCATCAGCGTAGTGTAATAATGACTACAGTGAGGGGGCCCGTCAGCGCAGTGTAAACGTGACTACAGTGAGGGGCCCCGTCGGCGCAGTGGAATCGCGGCTACAGTGAGGAGCCCTGTCAGCGTAGTGTAATCGCGATCACAGTGAGGTCCTCCATCAGCTTAGTGTAATCCTGACTACAATGAGGAGGCCCTTCAGTGTAGTGTAATAGGGACTACAGTGAGGGGCTCCGTCAGCCTAGTTGAATCGTGACTACAGTGAGGAGGTCCTTCAGCGTAGTGTAATCGTGATCACAGTGAGGTCCTCGATCAGCTTAGTGTAATCGTGACAACAGTGAGGGGGCCCGTCAGCATAGTGTAATTGGGACTACAGTGAGGGGCTCTCTCAGCGTAGTGTAATCGTGACTACAGTGAGGGGGCCCATCAGCGTAGTGTAATTGTGACTACAGTGAGGGGGCCCGTCAGCGCAGTGTAAACGGGACTACAGTGAGGGGGCCCGTCAGCGTAGTGTAATCGGGACTACAGTGAGGGGCTCCGTCAGCGTAGTGTAATCGTGACTACAGTGAGGGGGCCCATCAGCATAGTGTAATCGTGACTACAGTGAGGGGGCCCGTCAGCGCAGTGTAAACGGGACTACAGTGAGGGGCACCGTCAGCGTAGTGCAATCGCGACTACAGTGAGGAGCCCTGTCAGCGTAGTGTAATCGTGATCACAGAGAGGTCCTCCATCAGCTTAGTGTAATCGTGACTACAGTGAGGGGGCACGTCAGCGTAATGTCATCGGGACTACAGTGAGGAGCTCCTTCTGCGTAGTGTAATTGTGACTACAGTGAGGGGGCCCATCAGCGTAGTGTCAGCTGACTACAGTGAGGGGACCCATCAGCGTAGTGTAATCGTGACTACAGTGAATTGGCTCTTTAGTGTAGTGTAATCTTGACAACAGTGAGGGGGCCCATCAGCGTAGTGTATTCGTGACTACAGTGAGGGGCTCCGTCAGCGTTGTGGAATCGCGACTACAGTGAGGAGCCCTGTCAGCGTAGTGTAAATGTGATCACAGAGAGGTCCTCCATCAGCTTAGTGTAATCGTGACTACAGTGAGGGGGCCCGTCAGCGTAATGTAGTCGGGACTACAGTGAGGGGCTCCGTCTGCGTGGTGGAATCGTGACTACAGTGAGGAGGGCTGTCCACGTAGTGTAATCGTCATCACAGTGGGGCCCTCGTTCAGCTTAGTGTAATCGTGACTACAGTGAAGGCACATCAGCGTAGTGTAATCGTGACTACAGTGAGGGGCTCCGTCATCGTAGTGTAATCTTGACTACAGTGAGAGGGCCCGTCAGCATAGTGTATTCGGGACTACACTGAGGGGCTCCGTCAGTGTAGTGGAATCGTGACTACAGTGGTGGCCCGTCAACATAGTGTAATCGTGATCACAGTGAGGCCCTCCTTCAGCTTAGTGTAATCGTGACTACAGTGAGGGGGCCCGTCCGCTTAGTGTAATCGTGACTTCAGTGAGGGGGCCCGTCAGCGTAGTGTAATCGGGACTACAGTGAGGGGGCCCATCAGCGTAGTGTAATCGGGACTACACTGAGGGGCTCCGTCAGCGTATTGGAATTGTGACTACAGTGAGGAGGCCCGTCAGCGTAGTGCAATCTTGACTACAGTGAGGGGCCTGTCAGCGTAGTGTAATAGGGACTACAGTGAGGGGGCTCATCATTGTTGTGTAATTCTGACTACAATGAGGGGACCCATCAGCATAGTGTAATCGTGACTACAGTGAATTAGCCCTTTAGCGTAGTGTAATTGTGACTACAATGGGGGGCGTCAGCGTAGTGCAATCGCGACTACAGTGAGGAGCCCTGTCAGCGTAGTGTAATCGTGACTACAGTGAGGGGGCCCGTCAGCGCAGTGTAAACGGGACTACTGTGAGGGGGCCTGTCAGCGTAATGTAATCGGGACTACAGTGAGGGGCTCCGTCTGCGTTGTGGAATCGTGACTACAGTGAGGAGGCCTGTCCGCGTAGTGTAATCGTCATCACAGTGAGGCCCTCGTTCAGCTTAGTGTAATCGTGACTACAGTGAGGGGGCACGTCAGCGTAGTGTGATCGGGACTACAATGAGGGGCTCCTTCTGCGTAGTGTAATTGTGACTACAGTGAGGGGGCCCATCAGCGTAGTGTCATCTGACTACAGTGAGGGGACCCATCAGCGTAGTGTAATCGTGACTACAGTGAATTGGCTCTTTAGTGTAGTGTAATCTTGAGAACAGTGCGGGGGCCCATCAGCGTAGTGTATTCGGGACTACAGTGAGGGGCTCTGTCAGTGTAGTTGAATCGTGACTAGA
Organism: Rhipicephalus annulatus; assembly: GCA_013436015.1. NCBI lineage: Eukaryota > Metazoa > Arthropoda > Arachnida > Ixodida > Ixodidae > Rhipicephalus > Rhipicephalus annulatus. The sequence continues at coordinate 45,795 of WOVY01007467.1, forward strand.
GTGAGGAGGTCTGTCAGTGTTGTGTAATCGTGATCACAGTGAGGGGCTCCTTCAGCGTAGTGTAATCTTGACTACAGTGAGAGGGCCCGTCAGCATAGTGTATTCGGGATACAGTGAGGGGCTCCGTCAGCGTAGTGGAATCGTGACTACAGTGAGGAGGCCCGTCAACATAGTGTAATCGTGATCACAGTGAGGCCCTCGATCAGCTTAGTGTAATCTTGACTACAGTGAGGGGGCCCGTCAGCGTAGTGTATTCGGGACTACAGTGAGGGGCTCCGTCAGCATAGTGTAATCCTGACTATCCTGACTTCAGTGAGGGCGCCCGTCAGCGTAGTGTGATAGGGTATACAATGGGGAGGCCCATCAGCGTAGTGTAATCCTAACTACAGTGAGAGGGCCCATCAGCGTAGTGTAATAGGGACTACAGTGAGGGCCTCCGTCAGCGTAGTGTATTCCTGACTACAGTGAGGGGGCCCGTCAGTGTAGTGTAATAGGGACTACAGTGAGGGGCTCCGTCAGTGTAATGTAATAGGGACTACAATGACGGGGCCCATCAGTGTAGTGTAATCCTGACTACAATGAGGAGGCCCTTCAGTGTAGTGTAATAGGGACTACAGTGAGGGGCTCCGTCAGCCTAGTTGAATCGTGACTACAGTGAGGAGGTTCGTCAGCGTAGTGTAATCGTGATCACAGTGAGGCCCTCGATCAGCTTAGTGTAGTTTTGACTACAGTGAGGGGGCCCATCAGCGTAGTGTAATCTGACTACAGTGAGGGGACCCATCAGCATAGTGTATTCGGGACTACAGTGAGGGGCTCCGTCAGCATAGTGGAATCGTGACTACAGTGAGGAGGCCCGTCAGCGTAGTGTAATCGTGATCACAGTGAGGCCCTCCATCAGCTTATTGTAATCATGAATACAGTGAGAAATCCCGTCAGCCTAATGTAATCGGGACCACACTGAGGGGCTCCGTCAGCGTAGTGGAATCGTGACTACAGTGAGGAGGCCCGTCAGCGTAGTGCAATCTTGACTACAGTGAGAGGCTCTTCAGCGTAGTGTGATAGGGACGACAGTGAGGGGCCACATCAGCGTAGTGTAATAAGTACTACGGTGAGGGGCTCCATCAGCGTAGTGTAATCCTGACTACAGTGAGGAGGCCCTTCAGCTTAGTGTAATAGGGACTACAATGAGGGGGCCCATCAGCGTAGTGTAGTCCTGACTACAGAAAGGGGCTTCGTCAGCGTAGTGTAATCGTGACTACAGTGAGGGTGCTCGTCAGCGTAGTGTAATTCTGACTACATTGAGGGGACCCATCAGCATAGTGTAATCGTGACTACAGCAAATTGGCCCTTTAGTGTAGTGTAATCGTGACTACAGTGAGGGGCTCTGTCAGCCTAGTGTAATAGGGACTACAGTGAGGGGCTCCGTCAGCGTAGTGTACTAGGGACTACAATAAAGGGGCCCTTCAGCGTAGTATAGTCCTGACTACAGAAAGGGGCTCCGTCAGCATTGTGTAATCCTGACTATCCTGACTTCAGTGAGGGGGCCCGTCAGCATAGTGTGATAGGGTATACAATGGGGAGGCCCATCAGCGTAGTGTAATCCTGACTACAGTGAGAGGGCCCATCAGCGTAGTGTAATAGGGACTACAGTGAGGGATCTGTCAGTGTAATGTAATAGGGACTACAATGAGGGGGCCCATCAGTGTAGTGTAATCCTGACTATAATGAGGAGGCCCTTCAGTGTAGTGTAATAGGGACTACAGTGAGGGGCTCCGTCAGCCTAGTTGAATCGTGTATACAGTGAGGAGGTCCGTCAGCGTAGTGTAATCGTGATCACAGTGAGGCCCTCGATCAGCTTAGTGTAATTTTGACTACAGTGAGGGGGCCCGTCAGCGTAGTGTAATCTGACTACAGTGAGGGGACGCATCAGCATAGTGTAATCGTGACTACAGTGAATTGGCTCTTTAGCGTAGTGTAATCTTGACTACAGTGAGAGGGCCCGTCAGCATAGTGTATTCGGGACTACAGTGAGGGGCTCCGTCAGCATAGTGGAATCGTGACTACAGTGAGGAGGCCCGTCAGCGTAGTGTAATCGTGATCACAGTGAGACCCTCCATCAGCTTAGTGTAATCGTGACTACAGTGAGGGGGCCCGTCAGCCTAGTGTAATCGGGACTACACTGAGGGGCTCAATCAGCGTAGTGGAATCGTGACTACAGTGAGGAGGCCCATCAGCGTAGTGCAATCTTGACTACAGTGAGGGGGCTCGTCAGCGTAGTGTGATAGGGACTACAGTGAGGGGCCACATCAGCGTAGTGTAATCTGACTACAGTGAGGGGACCCATCCGCGTAGTGTAATAGGGACTACAGTGAGCGGCTCCATCAGTGTAGTGTAATCCTGACTACAGTGAGGGGGCCCTTCAGCTTAGTGTAATAGGGACTACAATGAGGGGGCCCATCAGCGTAGTGTAGTCCTGACTACAGAAAGGGGTTCGTCAGCATAGTGGAATCGTGACCACAGTGAGGGGGCTCGTCAGCTGAGTGTGATTCTGACTACAATGAGGGGACCCATCAGCATAGTTTAATCGTGACTACAGCAAATTGGCCCTTTAGCGTAGTGTAATCGTGACTACAGTGAGGGGCTCCATCAGTGTAGTGTAATCCTGACTACAGTGAGGGGGCCCTTCAGATTAGTGTAATAGGGACTACAATGAGGGAGCCCATCAGCGTAGTGTAGTCCTGACTGCAGAAAGGGGCTCCGTCAGCGTAGTGTAATCGTGACTACAGTAAGGGGCTCGAAATTCTGACTACATTGAGCGACCCGCCACCATAGTGTAATCGTGACTACAGTGAATTGGCCCTTTAGCGTAGTGTATTCGTGACTACAGCGAGGGGCTCCGTCAGCATAGTGTAATAGGGACTACAGTGAGGGGCTCCGTCAGCGTAGTGTAATAGGGACAACATTAAGGGGGCCCATCAGCGTAGTGTAGTCCTGACTACAGAAAGGGGCTCCGTCAGCGTAGTGTAATTGTGACTACAGTGAGGGGCTCATCAGCGTTGTGTAATTCTGACTACAATGAGGGGACCCATCAGCATAGTGTAATCGTGACTACAGTGAATTGGCCCTTTAGCGTAGTGTAATTGTGACTACAGTGAGGGGCTCCGTCAGCGTAGTGTAATCGTGACTACAGTGAGGGGGCCCATCAGCGTAGTGTAATCGTGACTACAGTGAGGGGGCCCTCAGCGCAGTGTAAACGGGACACAGTGAGGGGCTCCGTCAGCGTAGTGCAATCGCGACTAAAGTGAGGAGCCCTGTCAGCGTAGTGTAATCGTGATCACAGAGAGGTCCTCCGTCAGCTTAGTGTAATCGTGACTACTGTGAGGGGGCCTGTCAGCGTAATGTATCAGACTACAGTGAGGGGCTCCGTCTGCGTAGTGAAATTGTGACTACAGTGAGGAGGCCTGTCCGCGTAGTGTAATCGTCATCACTGTGAGGCCCTCGTTCAGCTTAGTGTAATCGTGACTACAATGAGGGGGCACGTCAGCGTAGTGTCATCGGGACTACAGTGAGGGGCTCCTTCTGCGTAGTGTAATTGTGAGTACAGTGAGGGGGCCCATCAGCGTAGTGTCATCTGACTACAGTGAGGGGACCCATCAGCGTAGTGTAATCGTGACTACAGTGAATTGGCTCTTTAGTGTAGTGTAATCTTGACAACAGTGAGGGGGCCCGTCAGCGTAGTGTATTCGGGACTACAGTGAGGGGCTCCGTCAGCGTAGTTGAATCGTGACTAGAGTGAGGAGGTCTGTCAGCATTGTGTAATCGTGATCACAGTGAGGGGCTCCGTCAGCGTAGTGTAATCTTGACTACACGGAGAGGGCCCGTAGCATAGTGTATTCGGGACTACAGTGAGGGGCTCCATCAGCGTAGTGGAATCGTGACTACAGTGAGGAGGCCCGTTAACATAGTGTAATCGTGATTACAGTGAGGCCCCCCATCAGCTTAGTGTAATCGTGACTACAGTGAGGGGCCCGTCAACTTAGTGTAATCTTGACTTCAGTGAGAGTGCTCGTCAGCGTAGTGTAATCGGGACTACAGTGAGGGGCTCCGTCTGCGTAGTGTAATTGTGACTACAGTGAGGGGGCTCAGCGTAGTGTAATCTGACTACAGTGAGGGGACCCATCAGCGTAGTGTAATCGTGACTACAGTGAATTGGCTCTTTAGTGTAGTGTAATCTTGACAACAGTGAGGGGGCCCGTCAGTGTAGTGTATTCGGGACTACAGTGAGGGGCTCCGTCAGCATAGTGGAATCGCGACTACAGTGAGGAGCCCTGTCAGCGTAGTGTAAACGTGATCACAGAGAGGTCCTCCATCAGCTTAGTGTAATCGTGACTACAGTGAGGGGGCCCGTCAGCGTAATGTAGTCGGGACTACAGTGAGGGGCTTCGTCTGCGTAGTGGAATCGTGACTACAGTGAGGAGGGCTGTTCGCGTAGTGTAATCGTCATCACAGTGAGGCCCTCGTTCAGCTTCGTGTAATCGTGACTACAGTGAGGGGGCACGTCAGCGTAGTGTAATCGTGACTACAGTGAGGGGCTCCGTCAGCGTAGTGTAATCTTGACTACAGTGAGAGGGCCCGTCAGCGTAGTGTATTCGGGACTACTGTGAGGGGCTCCGTCAGCGTAGTGCAATCATGACTACAGTGGTGGCCCGTCAACATAGTGTAATCGTGATCACAGTGAGGCCCTCCTTCAGCTTAGTGTAATCGTGACTACAGTAAGGGGGCCCATCAGCGTAGTGTAATAGGGACTAAACTGAGGGGCTCCGTCAGCGTAGTGTAATCGTGACTACAGTAAGGGGGCCCGTCAGCATAGTGTAATAGAGACTACAGTGAGGGGCTCCATCAGCGTAGTGTAATCCTGATGACAGTGAGGGGGCCCTTCAGCTTAGTGTAATAGGGACTACAATGAGGGAGCCCATCAGCGTAGTGTAGTCCTGACTGCAGAAAGGGGCTCCGTCACCGTAGTGTAATCGTGACTACAGTAAGGGG